>JABMBR010005215.1:0-17245 GCA_018881525.1 Meteorus sp. PSUC_FEM 10030008
CCCCCCCCCCGGATGCAATAATCGAATTCGTTTTTAACTTGGAAAGTATGTTATTCATATTTTGAACTACACTTTGCAATTTTTCCAAGTGATTTCCGCTGAAAATACCGGAATTAGAAATTCCTGTCCGTGGATGATCATCATTTGGAGTTAGTCGCTGGTGGGCATTCCCGAAGCCGTAATTTTTGTCTGTGATCATACTTATTTTTTCCTCGTGAACAACATATTTTTCAATAATTGTGGCGAGGTAGCACCGTCTACGCTCGTCGCAGCTTTAATTCCTCAAATATTAGAGTAATATAGTTCACTCTAGTATGAGAACAAGAGGAGATACGGTATCCGTGCCGTCATCTATCGGCCCCCAACCCCAATTCCATAGCCGAAATAGGCCCGACGACTCAGTGCCGGCGGTGCGCGCCTATGATTCGACCATGCGAATCAATAGGCAAATCAATATCACACTTGGTCTTATGAAACTGCAAGGGTCAAACAGATAATTAATGAGAAAACGCTTCCGGGTTCTTCCCGGATATTCGGCACTCGTGGATTGCCTACCGTTGAGAGCGGACACGCTATAACTATTACGGAGGAATTGTGACTATCGTGAGGAATAATGAGACGAATACGGCTATTCAGACGAATTATCGTGTATGGATCATATCGAACGAATACGTTGACGACCTGGAATTGTATTAAATTGTGGATTGTGTATTGGCTGTGCATATTGGACTTGATTATTGGCACATTTTAGCGTATATCGTTAACGACCCGGCATTGTGTGGTGAAGCGTGACTCGAGAGGATACGGATTTCGACCTGAAAATAGTTGTGGGACCTTTGGTGACGGATTGGCTTGCCCTTTGGATCTCGAGTACGACGAACGATTCTTCCACCTGCACGACGACGACTTGGCAAACAACGGACTAAGGATTAAGGCAATATTCGGATTTGGTTGCGTGAGTTGTTCGCCGTCGGCGTGCCGTGGCCATTCACATTCATGTCATATTGTAAAGCGACTATGAGTATCACGCCGCGTGGCTATCACGGTTTCAAATAGTATATTCACTGATAATAGTATTTTGGTCCTTATTGGGTTGGATTGAAACCCACGCGTATTCGAGTCATTGATATATTAGAGTCAAAATAAGGAATTGTTGTCCCCTTTTGTGCGCGCGGTTATAGGTTGTAGACTTATCATAGTAAGAGTGGTGGCGATCTTCACGCTGGCGAGCGCGGTTTCGGACATATTTGGTCATTCACAATTGGAATATCAGGAATCGGGAACTTGGATTATCATAAACTTATATCACTTAATAAACTTTATCTTTTGTCATTTTCCAGTGGACTACCCTTTCCCTTTATTTGATCGCCCGCCGAACTCCAGTTCATCATCTCTTTCATTGCAGTAACGGCAGTAGATTCCTGAATCCCAGGCTTCAGGAATTGCGAAGAATACTTGGTAGATAGCCTGGGTGGGATCCCTTAAGGAAAAAGTAGGTGAACAAAACCCACTCGTGTCACTTCCATCACCCGTAAAACGGTAACGCGGGAAGTGCATCATCACAAAATATAAACAGAACTCTCATGAATAAAGGTTGAAGGTTGCATTTTTTATCAGAGTTCGGTTCATATCCTCAGGAAATATGTTGTTCACGAGAAAAAGAAATATATGATTACGGATAAAAATTACGACTTCGAGAATGTACACGGACAGAAGCTTCTAACTCCGCTATTTCTGGCGGGAATCACTAGAAAAAATCACAGTGTAGTTCAAAACATGAATAACATACGCCCCAAGTTGGAACCAATTTCGATTGTTTTTTTCTTGTCAAAAAAATATACAAAAAACCTATAAATTTCAGCCTCACAAATTGGTTTCCCCCTTAATAATGTGTGAATGCCTTTGCTGCACAATTACCTGTCAACTTCACTAATTTCGTTTTCATGGATGTGAGTATCGGTATGTTACATCATGCTGTCGGACCTCGTTGAAATACTGAGCGAACAAGCATTCATGAGATATTGAATACAATAATATACATATGTATGCAGCTCAATTGCTTCATGAAGAAAATATCATGCATATTCTGCCACTGTGTTCCAAGGACAGCTCCAACATTCAGTCCGAGAAACAATTTCGAAATGAAACATACCGTGTTTCCGAAATCCTTCGTTCTAAGTGGGAGCGCAGCGCATCAGAACCGGACAAAATTTCAGTTCATACATTTCATACAGCATCATAATATATGTTGCTAAGTTTGAATCAAAAGTTCCTAACAACAACTGTCAGATGCCAAAAAACTTTCGAAGATATCTCTCAATTCAATAATTTGATTCAGCAAGTTTCACGATGAACCCTAACTCTGAATACCCATCGATCGCCATACGCGAAGCTCGAAAAACAGTTCACACAAATTCCTATTCGATTTACAGAGGAATCTAGACGACTATACCTGCCATTTCAGCAAAACTCATTTGTACCACTATGATGATGTTTCCAGTAAAACGCAAATTTTGGAATTAACCCGTAGTGGTCACACTTCTTGAAAATAACATAGTGGTCATACTGGGTCTAATTGACCCAATGGAAAAAAATTGTTGCTACTTGTTTTTTTCAATATTACCACTTGAGCCGTAGATGAGAGTCGTTCTCAACACTTCCTTCGAATAACTCAATTGTTTTTTTTTTCATTTTTTAATTGTTCAATCATAAAAAAATGCAAGAAAGTCGAATTTCGAAAAATTTGACTTTTCTCACTGAAATCTTCGTGAAAACTTTATTTTTTATGATAAATGAAAATGACCTCCGGGGTTCTACGCCAGACATTGCATACTTTGGGAGAACAAGTGGTGTCATATCAAGCGTTTCAAAAAATATATTTATTTGTGCAATTGAAATCGTAAATTTCGAAGTATATCGAAAAATGAGATGAACCAACTTTATAGCAGTGGAGTCAATGAACAAACGTTTTTAATTCAAAAAATGATACATTTTATGGATAATTATGATGAATAAATATGAAAAATACAAAAAATCGATCATGTCCAGTACAATCAATACGTAAATATGTGCGATGCTCGTCGCATATCGGTCGCAGCAATATTTGTATACTATACATACGCATAACTTATGTTATTGCGTACAATTTAGCAATATTGAAGAAATTTTCCATACTCTTGTTTTTTCGAAGATTTGCCACAATATGGTCATACTGGGTCTAGCTGACCCCACAAAAAAAAATGTTCGCACACTCCAAAGTGTAGTGAGGCACTGATGACACGTAGATTTTTGGAAACTATCGAGGGTTATTAAAGTACCTTCAAACAATGATGGATGGTACTACAGATACCATTTTGAATGATATTTTCGAAGTGACGCGAAAATTTCCTGGGGTCAGCTAGACCCAGTATGACCACTACGGGCTAGAAAGAGGGGAAGGAAGGGTGGTACATGTGCGACGAAGCGGGAGAAAAAAGGTATAAAAAAGATTGAAGGCAAAATTATACTCAATTGTTGCATCAGTTCAATTCATAAGTGTCTAATGGCAATGACATAAGGGTAAATAGATCGAGGAATTTGAAATAAACACCGCACAAGACCGTTCGTTCTTCGACCTCATCAATTAACGCATCTGATTTGCATTAAAGAGAGGATTGGATTTCTACTTTGAAAAAAGAAATGGGTCGCTTATTCCCACCTCAGCAGGAACATATTGTACTTCCCACTCTCATAACACAAACTGGAGAGGTACAATACCACATCAAAGAGAAAAATTCTGGATAAAGTGTAACACATTTCTTTCATCTCTCGCCAAATTTTTCCATACAATAATATTGAATATACTGCATTGTTGTCATCAGTCATACAAGGTCGATACATAGTGCAAACGCCTTCATATTTATTAGTTTTTCCAGATTTTGTATCTACGATATGCCATAGTCATCAAACGCATCGCTGGTGTGTAATTCACTACTTCCATTGATTCCAAGAGCAGTTGATCTATCTTCTTTCACACCATCACAGTTGCCTTCTCTCTTATATCGATTTGAACTCATTGAATTATGTGATTGATTTGATATTTGCACTACTTTTCACAAACATTTGGCATTACCACTCAGTCTATCTGAATATTCAATTATGTCATATAGACAAATCGATAAAATATCAGGAAAATTACATTCACCACCAATACTCACGATATTTCTTACTGAATTTTTCAAATGATGAACAACATATCCGAATTTCCCATCCGCAAGCTCTGTTGGATCAACAACTTGGAAAAGAACTATCATCATGATTGAACTATCCTGATAGAAAATACACTTACTATCAAATTCTTCGGATGTCTGCATTGTATAATAATTGTATCATATATTTTTATTCCTTGCATTCAAGAACACAAATTTTTACGATTCGAGGGATTTCCACTCGACCAATCAATAGTTCAATATGTGCCATGATGTTGAATGAATGTCTATTATGTTCTCCAACAATAGCTCACACTTATCGCAGCAACTCAATCTATCACTCCACTACTCTTTCCAGGTCGCAAGTGAGTTATTCTGTTTTGCATGTGAATGATGAAACGTTTCAGAACTGTGGTACAGCTGATGGTTTTGATATGGTTTTTCTCACTTCCGAGTTCATCGATGTTTTCTCGAAAATCCAGAAGAATAACTTTGATATTTGCTGTCAGTGAATGAAATAAGTCATGAGAGAAATAATATTTTTGTCAGACACAAAGTTGTACTTCCAGTACAGGTTGTCCGGTCAGTTGATCGAGATAACTCACATTTCAAATCATGAAGAAATATCATGTCTTACCTTTTCTGCGAGAAAAAAAGTTGAAACCCTGTCAACTCTCATAATGTTCATCCCTCTTCTATGCGATAAACTCTTGATGAAATTTTTCAGTGAACTGACCAAATAGCGCGTTTAACTATGAACACTTGTAATGCTTGCTCAGATTGCGAAGCAGAGGACAATGAAGGGTATCGTGTTGAAATAAGTCTTCTGCTCTGGTAATTCATTTGTGATATCGACCACCATCTTCAATTATGCCGAGGAATAAAACCGTGAACTTAATGCTGTACGAGAAACATAATAAACATCAATATCCACCTCTAGATTAGAACTATAAATCAGTTGCTAGTTCTTCAAGGAAGATTTTCTGGAAGCGTATCTTCATGTAGGAATCATTTTGTCCAGATCGATAAACTTAACCACAGTCGTTCAAGCTTGATTCCATACATAAGAAACTACGACTCGAGTAAGACTGAGAATAAATATATCTTGAGATGCAGAAAAAGTTTGTTCGACATTCAGCAAAAGTTCGTGGGCGTCAATCAGAATTAGCTACATGTGACAATCAATAAATATTGTAGACTGGTGAGATTCGTTTACGCTATCTTCTAGAACTGCCAGAAGTTGAGAAATTGGGCTAAAATAAGTGGAGCCGCTGATGATCTCATGAGTTACTAATTCTATTCGCAAATAGGAATAAGTTGGAACTGATTTACACTTAGAAAAGAAATATTATCGTGTGATCATACAATTTAGCTCGATCAACATCCAAACCGTAATTCGAGTTGTGCTGATAATACTTAATATCCATTCAGAGAGCAGGGTTTGGTCTTTGTTGACGCCAATCATTTAGTGATAACTTCGGATGTTTAACACTCTCTGGATTTAATCGTGTGATCGCTGCAAATTTTTGCTCCAGATGAATTGACACTTCATGAGCGAATTATGCGCACGGTACTAAAACCCTCAATCTCAGATGAACAACGATATTCCCCCTCGACCCCAATCTATTGCATCAAGTCAAAACGAAAAGTGAGGTGCCCAAGATTTGAGATGACCAATCGCTCAAAGGCCCCTTCAGGACATAATGCTATGTCTATTCTGATTTTGCATACTGAACGAACTGATTTGAGTATGACATTGCGCATTTACGACGAATATCCAGATCTTCCAAATCCCAGTCAGTAGATAGCCCAGCAATGAACAAATAGAGAACTGGAAAACTTAATTCCACAAGTGAATTTTGGACTATCATACCAAAAAGGCCACACTTATTATGGATAGATTTGTGATTAGGGGTAGTGTAGTTCCAAAAGCATTGCACGTGTTCCATGGTTTTGTTATTCATACATTGTCATCGTAGTTCTACTAAGAAATAAGTGGGAAAATACTCCTTATATATTTGGTGTGAGGCTTGATACCCTGATCCCCCATGATATGTTTATTCTTTTCTCAGCAATTCTATATAATACTGTCGTTCCGTGTTTCCCGATTTTATTTCTGTTGATCTCAGAAAAGGGCATTAATCCATTTTCTTTACTGTTCAGTACGTGCATAGACTAATTGACGATTTACGTTTTTAACTAGGCCGATGCATATTAACAGCATGTTCTAACCGGCAATGAGTTAACTCCTCATTCTACATGCATCATTCTATTCGATTCGTGATATAATTTTTGTGCAACACTGCCGGTTAACAAAGTGTCAAGGAACCGGCTTTCTGTTAAGCCTTAGCAAAAGATCCAACACTTGTCGTATGATGTCAGACTATATGAGTCCATCAAAATACGGTATTCGTATTGGAGATGCATGGAACTAATTGATGAGTCAGGTCATGATGGCTTCAGATCCGAAACAGATGAAAGAGACTTAACATAAGGGATACGTCCAAAACTGGTAAGAAATCCCAACTTCAATTATTTGCAATTGAGTTGATAAAGGTGACGGCGCGATCCTGGCTATAATTGACAATTACTCAGACATAGATTGAAATCGATCGTGATTCAAAGGCCATCCTACCGTTAATTGATAAACGCATAGCCCGAGTAACTTTCTGAAGTGATATCCTCAACCCACGAATCCGAACAGATATTTTTTTTCCAGGGATCTCAACGATGTGAGTTGCAATGACGACATGTAGTCAGAAGTTCATACTCGAGAAAAGGCTGAACGGAAATCATAACGCATCTCGTCAGATAAAGTTACGCTACTGTAGGCAGTGAAACTGTATCTCAAGTCTGATGGACAATATGTAAATAGTAGAGAAGCTCTTTGAAACACGGATTGCTCTATTAATTGAAATGAGAGTGGCAAGTACCACTTGATTACAAAATTCACAATTTGAAGCTTTCCCATTTCATTTCCCGAAAAATTTCGAGAACTCTTTTCAAACGGAGAAGAAAAAATAATTTGATATTCCAAAAAAAAGTACTACTCACCGGCATAGTTTGACTTCCGTGTAATGTGTTGATTGCAGCCAAGGCTTCTTGGTGGGACGGAAATTTGACAAAAGCACAACCTACGATCAATACAAAAAACGCATGATTGAAATTTCATTGGCGGGACTTTTCGTTCATTGATAAATTTTATACCAACAGAAAAATTGATAGAAATTTAACACTTTATCGATGTTCATTCGCACAACTCGAACATCATGGTGTGATACGATATGGGATTTTCTATTCTAAGTAGAACTGTCAACAGTTATGATTTCCACTTAATCATTTGGTTTCTAGCTGTGTCTCGTTTTGGATAAATTGTTTGAAGTACTTCTCGATTACGTAAATATGAGAAGAGAAAAAACAGGAGAGACAAGAAGGCGTCAGGGCACGTAAATTATTCATGAAAACTTGAATAACGCCTCCACACTTGGTTACACTTTGAAAACCACTAGCTTGAACGAATAGGCAAACATTCATTTATGCAATAATCTTAAGAAATTCATAGATGGCTCATGAGTGATAATAATCTACAATGGCGCAAAGGAAACATAGAACCCTACTGACTTCTCAAGTCCGATTTGTTAACCTTGAAGATAGTGGCAATGTTCATATTAGTGGCCAGAAATTTTCCAAACTGAATCGCCTTCTACCCCGTATGATGAGGTGACTCCTGACACCATCATTCACTCACATTGTTATCAAGGACGCGGCTCCGCCACATCTCACCTCGATGATGAATTATCGTTTTAAAATATGTATAGAAGAGTTTGAGACGCAAGACTACTCTGGTTATCTGTGAAGACTACTGTAAGGATGTTAAGTAGAAGATTCTAGCTGATTGAGATCGTGATATCATACACAAACTATCACATTCAGTAGTCAATAACGCGATCAACACGTAGGAAGGCAAAAGGATGGAATAGTGCGAAAATTTGAGAACACTAAAACCCGATAGATCGGCATGGGAGTCATTGGTAGATAAATGCGACCAAATATTTCCGGAATTAAGAGGTTCAATTACCATTCCACAAATCATCCCAGCTAGCCAAGACATAATTGTAGCTACCAATATGTATTAGAATTCTCGAATGATTGATTGATGAAGCGTATTGTGGTAAAACGACTCATCCTACCTCCCTCTCATTCAGCGAACACAGGAACACAAGGATATAAATCGTAGCAATTCTAATAGATTCTTCAAGCTTTAAAGTTTCAATGACTTCTAAATGTCGTTTTCAAGTTATGCTATCCACAAATTGGCTATCATTGAAACTATTATGAAGATCATATTATCATACTTCGTGACTTACACGTAGGAATGTGTGCTGTCACAAAATGATTCTATTCAGAGTACATCGCAGCATAGTACCACTGTTATCCCCAAACCGATCGATCCGATCTTCGTATAGTGATATACGTTGCGTTACTTTGAATAAACCCAATGATTCAGTTAACGGAAATGATAGCAACAATATTCCACAACATATGAAATGATTTAATTTCCAGTAACAATCTATATTCATAATGATGGATGATTTTTTCGATAGGATAACATGCTGCATTCACCCTTGTATTTCTGGTTCCATCATTCTTGATCCTCTAACAGAATATTTCATACAAAATATCCCCGACAAAATATCCTCAAAAAATATGCTTGAACCAAATGTCCTATGCGAACGGCGACGCTTTACACAAACTTTATCAATCATAGAATTTTTAACATAAATAGAGCAACATGGTATTGATTATTTGCTAACAAAATTTTTGAAGACAAAAAAACACAATTCCATGAAATAATTATCTCAGTTCTTAAATGGAATAATTTCCGCAAGTGAAGATTAGCATAGCCCCTCTGAAGCGTTCCACATTTCCATGTAGAAATAATGCTGTCAAAAGGAGCTATCAAAAAATGGTCACCAATACGAATCGTCATATTCTTACGACAGGGGTCTCAACTACTAGTGTTTGGCAGACAAAAACAATCATAAACATGAATATTAATATAATTAGCTCATAGTAATCAAACTTGAATAGCATTTAGATGAATATTTGTAATATTGTTTAATACCTGGGATATTTTTGAACATTACTCATACGAATACACAATTTTGATCAACATGGTAATATTAAAAGAACTAATTGTCGCCAATATTTTATCGAGGGATATTTTTTTCCGAGATATTTTGTCTGGAATATTTGGTCGGAAGATGAAGACGCCTAATACCGTATTTTTGCGCATTGCGTATTTTAAATAGATATCGATATAACATAGGGATCACTACCACCTTTTCATGGTCATCTCATCTCACGATTTGTCTCCAGTGGGCATTATCGTTGCCACTCACTATTCATTTTTTTTTTCTTCTTCTTCTCTTCGCCAAGCTGCGAAATGTTGCGCCACTTCTTCAATCATTTCACTCTCATAAATTGCAATTTTGTACATCTATTTTAAAAGACCTCTGCATCTCAAAATCATCTTTCTGTTTACACCCGTCACACTCATGATTCAACAAAATAGATATTGCATCATTCCATAAAACCGTAGAATGATATTATTCGCAATCAAAATTACCTACCTATGGTTTTTTCGTCGACTTTCCCCAGAATAAGCAGATATTTTCTCATATTTGTATAATTGCAGAGGTGGATAGTAAAATGGATTGAATGAGTAATAGTGACAATACTTGATAATTTACTTTTAAAGACAACACGTTTGTGCAGCGTACATAACGTATATTTTCTCACAGTGCAAGGTACGTACACACCAACACCCATAGATATGCAAATATATGTAAGCATAGTGCTTATGTCATGCGTGCTCACAACGAATACATTTATGCATGAAATGCATGTTCATAAACTAAGGCCTCATAGAACAATTCGAAATCAATACTTACTTGAATTATGCAACTGGAGGAAACAGAAGAAAAATGAAGAATGAAAAGAACAAATACGGATGGTGTTTACTGAAAAATCGCCGGAGAGAAAACGGCATAAAAAGAGAAGAAAGTGATCTTTTCACATTTACCTCCAATGTATTCTCAACATCTACATATACATGAGACATGAATTTAATTGATCTGTTTTGATTCCGTATCTGGCGCAGAAATGGTGTAGAAAGAAGCAAAGAGAGCAAGATGAGAGTGCAATTTGTGGGATTTCAAAATTGTAATACAAGTTGCTGTGAACAATGAATAGATGAATGAGTACCTACAAAAGTTGTAGTCATATCAGCGAAAACTCGCCGTCAATACCAATATGGTTATAAATGAATATAAGCATATTTCATCAGGTTATAAGAATCGTTCATCTTGACCAACAGGCTGCGAAAAGTCTGTTTTTCAATGATATACCAATTAACTTAGTTCAGCATTGCTTGTTGTATATCAAAGAATTTCGTCAATGCTAGATGGGTCAATCAGAGTATATATTGTAACTAAATCCGAGAATGGTTTCGTGGAGCTGATCAGTTGATGGATGCATATCGAAGGAACTCAACCAAGAAATCACTTCTATTACCCGGTATGGAGAAAAGATTGTGCGAGTTCTGAAAAAAGATAAGGCTGATCTATTCCCCTCTGCAGAATTACCTACAGGAGAGAGTAAGCTCAAGACTAAACAGTCCATTGAGTATGAAGAAATGGGAAATGCTGAATCCAACGCATGAATAATTGAGTGCATCCCCAAAATTATCTTCTTGATTGCTAGTTAGAATTCGAATACTTGGCCTGAACTAGCAAAAATTAACACCCTAATATCAACTGGAAACAATTGACCTATGGAATGAATACTATCAGCGCCCGCATAGTTCTAATTTGGAGCAAAAATAAAATGTAGATGATAGCATTTTCGAATCGCCAAAAATTCCACAGTTGTCACATTGCAAATACAAGGAAGCATTGAGTAATTCATAACATAACTGACTGCAGCAAATCTTTTTCTTTATAAGAATGCGCTCTAGTTGTTCAATCTGGTAAACTTTAGTTTGATATCCCTTTACACTGCAAATTCAATATTTCATTGTAGAAGCATTTCCCACATTATTTCGAATTATTTATTCATTCGGAATAATCCTTCATTACTATTAAGCATTTTCGTTCAAATGTCGAATACTACATCTCCTTTATTTTCACAGAAAATTGATCAAATTTTGTGTTCTTCTAAACTTGATAATCACAGTCCATTACCGAACTGAAAAATCCAGCTCTGTGTCGATCTGGTAGAATGTTTGCAGCTGAAGAACAGAGTGCTTAGTTCCTCTTCTAATAACTGCGAGGACGTTTAAAGAATAGTACAAATTCCAAATATCTTCCCTTGTTAATCTATTGTCTACACTACCTTGCTCTTCGGGTGCTGGAGAAACGGCGAAACCAGCAGCACAGTGTCTAGAAATTATCGTAATTATTCTATCACGAAAAGAGATACGAAACCTTTCCGACCTTTCTTTTGCCCAACTGTCGTACACGAAAATATTCTGAATTTCAAGTTTTCAAACACTCTGGGATGCAAAGTTAGTTAAAGTACTTGTTCAGTCCAGTGTACTACATACTAATAGAACGTCTCACCTTTACTGGTTCCGTCAGGACCACGAAGAATCGTGCACTCCTCTATCATACCGAAAGTAGTGAAGAGCTGCCGAACGTCATCTTCATTCTGTTGCTTGCTGAGCATTCCCACAAACAGCTTCCTATCTGCATTGATTGGCCATGTAGAGGCGAGAACAAACAACAACGGATTAATTGTATTTCAGGTTTTCATTCAAATTCTTGGATTCAGCAAGAGTGAAATGAAAAATAACTTGAGATCAATAAAATTCTTATTTTTGATATATAGAAACGCGTAATTGTTATTCTCAACTGAACTGACCTGTGAATCAAATTGACGAGTAGTCATTCTAGAAATAGCGGTATCATTATTTGACCGTAAAACATTAACGAACAATTTTACGATCGCGTTCCTGCGAAAGTCACCGAATATAGTCGAAAACATCAGGCGGGGAACGTGAATATAAACCGAAATATTTCTTCTGGTCTCACCACATGATGCAGAGAGCGCACTGTATCAATCGCCGCAATGTCCAAGGGTGTAAAAATAACGGGAAACTGTTGATATAGTAGAGGAGTAGTTCAGTGACTTTCGTTCATATTTGATCATTATATTTCTCAAAATACTCTAAATCATGTTGTCGTGAGAAAAAGCAGATATTGAAGAAGTGATACGGAAATCTCCGTATACGGGGTTCTCTCTCTGTTGTAATGTTGCATTGCAATGGTCTGTACAGAATATATTTTCAGATATGTAGAAGATTTGAACAATCGAGACCTCGAACACCTATATTGATTTTCCTGATTACGACGATTTTTTCCAGAGCAATGGTCTCTCAAGAATCAAAACTATTCATTAATAAACTGCGAAATGAAATATATCCTAGTTAGTTATCTCATTACATCAACGCTCCACTTCGAATTACAATCTCTTCAATGACGCCTAATTCCTAATGATCTTCTCTCACTGCGAATTTCCTTCCATTAGATGCATAATAATATCACAAAGACAAACGAGCGGTCTCCAAATTGAATATCATTCGCAAGATTTCACACAAACCTCAGAGAAGGGTTGAAAATAATTATTCAATATCTCCCTGTTTCCTAAATTGAAATTTATAAAGGAAGGTATTCTACCAAGGCCTTAGTTTTCGAGTATCCAAAGAGACTGAAGCATTCTATCAATGGAAAGTTCGTGTGTATGAAGGATTTTTTAGAAAAGAAACCGTCGAAAATAATGATTTGATAACAACGCTACGGTAGGCGTAAGTTTGGCACTTGGTGTTAAGTTTCATCTCTAACAACCTGGCCTGCCTCACCGAAATGATCCACCGGTGGAGATTTGTCACCATAGCTTTGTCAGATTGGAAATCGCTCAGGATAACATCGCGTAAAACGAAGATTAGTTATCAGCTCGATGAAGCACCAGATTCCAACTTGGACGTTGGGAAGTGCCACATGGTAGATGAAGAGAAATGAAACCATGCATGAGAGCGGATACTTCAATATGAGTCAACATTGACTTAATCAAGCTATCTCAAACAATTGGAGAGAAGTGGAATTGGAAAAGCGCCCTCATATTTCAATTCAAACCAGTGTCTTCGATACCAACGAAGACTTCAATGGTTATGGCAGCATATAACCACAAACACAAAGACCACTTATCTATTTTCGTCAAAACACCAATATGACACATTGACCCATTCACCACACGAATCAAATACTCAATCTCTTCTCGACATATTACAGAAGAGGCACTATAAATTTCATAGTATATAGAGCGGCCCTGAGTGCGGGGACCCGAAGCACGTGACATTATAGAGAAAAAAGTGAAAATAATGGCGTTTGAATCATTTTCCAATCTTGATTCCTGAATTTACTATAACCTTTCAAAAATTTGTCATTTTTATATACAGATATTACTGTGAAGCGGGAAACACGGAGACTGAAGGCTATAATATCATCATTACTTTGTGAGGCGCTCCACCACATCACGTAACAAGCATGATAGCTATTGCCATTGGCCAATTTCTAAAAAGTTATAACAAATTCAGAAATCAAGATAGGAAAATGATTCAAACGCAATTTTTTTTTTTTTCTCCATACCGTCATGTGCTTCGTGTCCCCATGATCAGGGCCACCCTGTATAGTGATAAAATTGTGAGAAGAGTTTCCCGAAATTCTCAGGTCTTGTCTTGAAACTGGTACGTGAAACCGAGAACGATTCTAATACAAAAAAAAGTGACGAAAAGAGTTATCTAGAAGCAACAAAATTTCTGTGTGCAACACTAAATGTTGTGATTAGTAAGCCCCTAAGTGAACATGCAGTGCATGTTTCTGCGTGGAGATGAAACTCATAGACACAAATGCTGAATTCAATCTGAAACAAATCACACCAATGTACCTCATGTGGCTGGAAAATACTGCGCAAATTATTTTCAACTTTTCAAACTTCTTCGTCGAGTCTAGATCTTTGTCAATTTTTATTTCCGTAGTTCTTTTTCCAAGCTCACTCAATACTTTTTCCAACCAATACGATGAATGTCATTATAAACACATAAATTTTTTCATCCGTGATCTCCACATTTCATCTTTTTGGTACTCGGTACAATATTATTGAAAAAAAAACATAAGATCTCTAAGTACTCATACCGTATATATTGATTCTATAGGACTGTTGTATATTAATTAATTCATTCTCACAGACTGATTTGAATTGTCCTATATTTAATTGGAAGTAATCTTAGACCAGGATATTCCAGAGTGTCAAGAGCTCCTCCTATCACAAATGATGTATGATTCGGAGTCCCAAGAGTTAAATGCTTGCATTTTGTCGCCACAGATCCAGCAAACATCTTTGTTCATTCAATAAATGGACCACAGAAACTCAAAACGCATGACTAAGTGCAACATGTGCCTAAAATCCGGTGGATATGCGACGAGTGTACTGGACATTATCATTCATATTTGGTGGGACAACGGTTTGTATAACATAAAACTCACCCAAAAAACATAGTTACTCAAAGCAATTCGAAAACAACGTATCGAAACTCCGAATTTGAGCATGTCTTCGGACGGCAATATGAGCCGTTGAAGGGTTCATGGAGAGCTGTTGTTCAAAATCTTGACGCTCGAATTTTTTCAAAATAGTCTTCAAGATCACTCTGTTATGTCCAGCGTTCTTCTATCACTAAGTCAATATTCGTTACTTTTTTCATCTATTTTTGATTAGCCTAACGGCCGTGAGAATTTCCGGTACTCTTCTCGAATCATCTTGCTTGCCCTAATATTGAAATAATGCTTGGGGCGATAGATGGAATAAGTTCGATAAGTGTTCCGCGTTCCATACGAGGACTGTGGATAAGTCAGATGCATTTTTCTGCGTGATAATAAGATTACACAATTTAGGGAGAATGCATCGGGCTTGTTCATAACTCCTCTATTTTTGTAAGGTAATAATGACAAGAATTCGTGAGCAGTCCCGAAAGACAGGGGATAATTTATCTAAAGTGAAGCCACGTGGAAAGTTTCTTCAAAATTCGATCAGATATGTTAAAATTGTATCACTATTAGAATAAGAATAAAAATATGAAAATATACGCTAGGGTAGAAACATAAGATATCCACCGACCACTAGATACAGATATGCTTGGCGTACGCGTAGGTATGCACACACGTAAGCAAACATAAGGGTGTGACTTCTTTCCAAGGCGTCCAAGTTACGGAAAAGAGGACGGGACCCCGAAAAGGTCGAATCCTATTGGTCACAACCTTCCCCCAATCTATAAGTGATAAGACCCACAAGAGACTCATGAAAAGGGGCCTCAAAAGACAAAAGAGCTCTCTAGATCGCAGTACAACTGTCATAGACACAACCGTTTCACAGTCTTCTTGAACGTCAGTCTACACAGAGTTAGTCCAGTTTTAACTTAGTTTAATTCGATAAAGTTCAATTCAGTATCAATTTCGAAATCACAATTCCGAACGTGGTATTCCTGTTTGAGCACACCAAAGATGTGGTGTTTCCGCTTTCATTCCGAAACAACTCTTCGATCGAATCACGACTAACACATCGCATACGAAAGTACACTAAATCAGGTATCAGAATCTTTGTTTTATATATAATATTGTTTCGCATGTAATCGATCAAACATCTCCAACCACGAATATTCCAAATTTGTATATTCGTTCAAATTCAATATGTTATTCATATAGTAAACGCCATCTACTTCTCATTATTCTTTCCTCACACCTTCACGACAAACCTACTCAGCGATTCCGGTCTATAGGCGATTTTTGCTTGGGCCGAAATAATATCCATTTAAAAGTTTTGTCAAACCAGACATAATAATTCGAAGAAGTTAGTTGCGTCACCATAAAAACAACATATAAGTTTTTGAAGGGCTCAAGGGAGATTTTCCCCAGGAGTTAAAATTAAGAGTTTGTCCTCATTCCCGAAAAAAAAGTGGTGACACAGATAAAAATTTGTGTTATCGCATTGAAAAAAAACAAGTGTGTGCAATTCACACACGCTAAAAGTGAAACCTTCAGACACCTGAACTTTGTGAAATGTGGCGTATCAAAACTTGGATAATTGTCGAGTTTATCTATTGAGATATTGTTCCCAATTCTGGTATTATTCCACGGCATATTCGACGTACAATATTGCTGCAGGAAACGGAAGAGTAATACACACTACGGATTTTCTGAGTCCGCATAAGATATTACGATACTGATCGTCACCGAACTATAGGGCAAAAAGCTTAGATCCTTTTGTTCATACGGTAGTTTGATGTCAGAAGATGTGTTATAATGACTCATTATACGGTTTCACCGTATAATCATCCCGCGACAAAATTTCAGCTTTCATATTTTGGATTGTGGTACAATCATAATTCCGATCTATGAATCAAATATCGAAATTACACAGACATGAAAATTCACTAATGATTCCATTTTAGCAAGTTTCACAATGATATCTCATCAGAATTATGTTTCGGTATTGGAGATTCAATTCGCCATGAAATTGGTTACGCAAAGTAGATTACTCCAGTGAAAATTGAATAAATCAAAACGTGACCCAAGCAAATACATGAACGTAGATATATTTGAATCATTTAACGGCGATTGATAACTAGAGGAAAATAACAATGTTGAAAATCTATATTGTCCAAACAAAGGATGTATCTGAACGAAACCTATATTCTCATGCGAAAAGGTCATGTATTCTTCGAAATACAACTCAGTATGGTTCTAAACTAGAATACATTTATCTTTTTCCAAACGAAATATCATTGAAAGCATGGTTAAACCTTATGAGTAGTACATCTTGTGTTCGACTTCTTTACATTATAATTGCAGTTAACTGCCATATCGTGTTGGGTCCGCCAGTTCTCGTCGTCTCTTGTCTAGGCAACGGTAGCGAACGGATGTGCACCGACGCACCCCAACGTTGCT
>JABMBR010005216.1:0-17241 GCA_018881525.1 Meteorus sp. PSUC_FEM 10030008
AGAACAAATATAAACTCATGGTTTTCTTGAATACAGAAATATGGATTACTTTGAGAAATGGCTAACTTTCTCTATGAGAAGATCGCCAATATAACACAGCAGAAAAATATTGAAGGTGAATGATACCAATAAGGTTGCGAATGCCATTGTTCCAACTCCACCACCTTCACTCCATTGCTTTAAAAGAACAAACTCTTTAGATGAAGGGGGATTTCATTATACAAAATGATAATCTAGAAAAATTTGAAATGAATTTTTTCCTCACCTTCAAAACGTTGTATCCGAGAACACAAATAGAAAGTGTGCAACCAACAACTTCTACGAGACAAATTTGACATAATAATTTGTCAATACTTTTGATGAATCTATTGGGATCGAGATATTAGAAAGAACTCAAAGCACAAAATCATCCAATTGCATTGGGATTATTTTTTTACTTCAATGTATTGACGTGATGATGGATGATCTTGACAGATTTCTTATTGTTATCTTGACTATTCTGTTCCTCAACAACAAGATCTTCTATCCAGGAATTGATAATTTCCAATTGACCACATGCATGGATGACTAAAACAACTGCAAGACTACAGGTCGCGGTGGTAATTGATGTCAAAATGAATCCACAGCAACAATGAAGACAATATACAATTCCATACATTGGACTCTTTTGTTCATCAAAAAATATATAATGACCAGGAAAAGCCAGTGGTCTGATAGTCTCATTATTTTCTGTTTGAATATCAGGTGATATAAGTGGAAAAATCACTACATAAAGAATGCCACCACTGTACATACAAATCGCACAAATCACTGCTGCCACTTTTCCATATTTCGCATTATCTACCATGATTTTTCGATCGTTCACAGAATTCAATGACTGCCAATCTGCAGAAATATGCTGAATGCAATTAGTGAAATTCTGCTGTCCAAAAACGAATAAAATATATTTCATGAGTGACATAGCGTAAAAAATGAATGGCCCAGTGAGAACTTGGATCCTTGCAGCGATCCCTTGAGCTTGAAAGAATAAGAACAAGCCAGGTACAATTACGAATGCCAAAAAGAACAAGCACACGATGATACGGATTTTTTTGGAGATTCTCTCAATAAAAGACGATTCCTTCGTAAGTGGCCAAAGACCTAAAGGTTCAAAAAGCCACTGATTCACTCGATATGTTAAGTGTGGATCTACCTGATTCGAAATATCCCGCAGTTTACTTTTCGCGTTTTTCGCATTAACCGTCACGTTTGAATCCATTTATTCTGATGGACGATCACTTACACTAATGAGCTTCCCGAATGTGGAAATGAAGAAACATTTGAGGTTTATGCGCGCGCAGAGGCTAATCGAAAAAATAATCGGAGCTAATAATTGAATATACTGCTTAAGTTATATATTAAAATGAAGACCAAGGGGCGAATTGAAAGCGTCCCTCGTAGATAATAGTCGTCATTATCGTGAATATATTCGACCCTTCAATTCTAAAATGAATTCTTCGTAAAGCTACCATTAAATATAATTTGAAGAAATTTTTCGTGGAAGAATTATTTGATAAGAAATCATTTCCATCCAACAGAATTCTGATTAAAACATTGACCATTACCGCCATGCATTCGTTTGTCAGTTTCTATTTGAGAAATGTTCGCAAAAGATTGAAATATGTCACAGACGTCTTGATCACCTATAAAACAACAATTTTGATGAGTTGATTCCCATCAACATCAAGATAAAAACTTACCGTTCCGAATGTAAAGATGGAGAGGTTTATAAGTTTTCCAGCAGTTAAAAATATCGGTATTTGGGCTGATTGGATGATCAAAATCACATTTATTGCTATCTTTGGCGATAATTTGTACCAATCGATCATGTAAGTTTCCATGCTGACTTCAAAACACTACAATTGGAGGTTTTTGTTGCGTCATATTGCATCAACGTCAAAAAGTATTTGAGTGCAAACAATACAACATTGCGATGAGTATCGGTGATGTGGAACGATACCTTTTCAGTGAGAAGCTCGCCAATGAAACAGAATAGAAATATGTTGGAAACGAACGATGACAAGAGCAATCCATAAGTTGTTACAACAATGGCATCGCGCGTTTCCCACTCCTAAAAACGAAACATGGAAGAAGTATCAGAAACCGCATTCTCTCGTGAATATGATAAAATAATCCGCAAGTGTTATCAATAACATTAATCGCACAAGTATGATATAATATCCTAGAAGACAAATATTCATTGTTGATCCCACTACTTCCACTAGAGAAATTCCACAAAATATCTTTTCTGTGGTGTGGATGAATCTAAATGAACACAAAAATTTTGTTATATTCAAAATCCATCAACTGAATAAATAACTCTGAGTTTTACTCGAGCGTTCGCAGGTGCTGTTGAACTACTATAGACATCTGGTCGCGGCTTTTTTGTTCACTGCTGGTTTCATTCACAATATTTTGTAACCACAATATGAGAATGTCCAATTGTCCACACGCATGCATAACGAAAACTGCAACCACACTACATGAGACACTGGTTATTGAGAGCATAACAATAGTAGAGAAAAGATGTATAACATAAATGATTTCATATGCTGGACTCTTCTGGGGATCGAAAAATCCATAGTAACTTGGATATGCAAGTGGTCGAATCGTTATATTTCCTTCATTCTTATTCACTGTGATGAATGGTAAAATTCCCGTGAAGAAAAATCCACCACCATACATGAAAATGATACAAATGATTGAACCAAGTCGACCATAAACTGTTGAGTCTATCATGACTTGTTGGCAACGTTTTGTGATGATTCTATGCCAGTCTGCTATCAAAAATTTGATACATTCTGCTATATTATGACGTTGCGAAATTAAATAGTAATATTTCATGATTGCCATGACACAAAAAGATAAGACTCCAATAACTTTCAGTTTCATCATTGGGCTTTTCAAAATGAACAATGTTAAATAACAGCCAGGCACTATGACGAATGCAAGTAACAATGAACAGATTATAATGACAACAAGAGAAAATATTTCATCGACGTAATATGAATCTGAAGTCATTGGCCAGACTCCCAATGATTTCAGCAACCAACGTATAATTTGAAGTTCGTATTGTGCATTCGATTCACTTGAATTGTAAACTGTTTGCGACAGTTTTCTTTTATTTTTCAAAACTGCTACGGTGGGGAGATTCATCGGCAGTTTTCCACCCATGCCACTCGTCTAGAGTACGTTCAACAACTGTCTAAATCCACGTAACAAAGAGGGCTGCATGAGATATATGCGCTTGCGTACAATTATAATTCTACAATTATCCATGAAATGGATGACAATTAATTTGAAATTACCCCCTATTGAGTTTAAAATAAATTTGTCCAAGTCTAGAGTATAATCGCTTTCAGACTGATGATACGAACTTTATGTCGTGAAGGAATAAGAAAATGAAATGGAGATGGTAACAGTGTTGAACTTGTGTATATTTGATATGAAAATAGTTGATTTTACCATATCATAAGACATCCATGAGCTTTTAGTTTCATTTATCGAAGAAGTCTCATCCCATGACTCGTCGTAACAGATTGAAATATACAACTGATGTACGAATAACCTGTTTGAGAATAAAAAAAACAGTGACATGTTCGTGCGAGGATAAGATGAGGTACGTACATTCAAGAAATTGACGTGTGAAAGATTTATCAACTTTCCAGCAGTGATGGTAACAGGATTTTGTGAAGTTAGCATCATCAGAGTGATTTGACAGGAATTTTTGGTTGATAATTTATACCAGTCTAGCATATACGTTGAATCACCCACTTTTCGACTCTGTGATAAGAAACACATCTGTTAATAATGGAGCACTTCATTCGAATCGAAGCGTATGGAATTTATACCTCATCAGTGAGAAGGTCACCGATATAGCAAAACAGAAAAATGTTGAACGTCAAAGACACCAAGAGAATTGTATAAGTCGTTATTCCTATGGCGTCACTGTCCTGCCATTCCTTTACACAGTGGAGAAAATTCAACATTCAATACAAATCGTACAAAAATGGAAGAATTAATTCAATGTCACATCTCACCAGCAAAAAATAATACTCCAAAAGACAAATGACTAAAGTACAACCCACAACTTCGATAAGACAGATTTTGTTCAGTATTTTCTCAATATTATTAATAAATCTGAAATAATATGTGAAATTCGGGAAGTTTCTTTGAATTCACAGCAGAAAATCGGTACCTGAGGGTTCTTGTATGATGTTCAATGATCGCTGGTAATATTTCATCAAAACGTTGACGTTTGCTTGGATCCGTAATCAACTGTTTCAGAGGACCCGTGAGAATTTTCAGTTGACCACAGGCATGCATGGCGAAAACTACTGCAATATTGCAGCTCACACTTGTTATTGAATGCATAACAACAGCACAACAACAATGCGTGAAGAAGACTATTGGATAAGTGACATCACTTTGAGCGTCGAACGAACCGTAATACCCTGGATATGCCAAGAGTTTGATTGTCACATTCTCTTCGTTCTTGATACTCGGTGATACACATGGTAATATCCCTGCATAAAATATTCCACCACTGTACATGAAAATCGCGCAAATGATTGAACCCCACCAGCCAAATTTAGCGCAATTAATCATGATGATCCGATCATCAAGAGAAACACTTTGCCTCCAATCATACATGACATGTTCAATACATTTAGTAATCTCATGGCGTTTAGATAATAGAGAAAAATACTTCATCATCGCCATGGCACAAAAACTCAACGCCCCAGCAAGTTTTATTCTCATCAATGAATCTTCGACTTTTATAAAGATAAAGGAAATACCGGGAACAAGGATGAAAATCAATAGAAATATGCATGTTACAACAATCAATTTCGCAATTAATTTTTCCAGATATGATGATTCTGAAGATGATGGCCAAATTCCTAATAGCTTGAGATGCCATCTTGTTATTTGAAGGGCAGACTGTGAATTTCCTTGCTGTCTGACCAGTGAATTCAGGGTTGATATGATCTTTGCAGATGACTTTGTTCGGTACTCAGTCCGTAAATTTCCATCCATCTTAACCAATCCAACTGTCTTTCACGACTGAACGTCGATCACCGAGAATAGAATAACGATTCATGGATGCGCTTGCGTACATTTTATACTGCATAATTGTCTGAAGAATTAGCATCAATTAAATGAAAATATACTTTCACAAAGTTTTATAAGTAATTAGTGGAGGAGGATGAAAATTGTCCCTAAGGTAGATGGGAAATGGAGAAGTAATGCAAAAATGGTGTATTGAAAAGTGTCATATGAGAGGGTTGTGATGTATTTCCAAGTATGACTTTGTCAGCTGTAACTGTACAAATTCTATCAACGAATTAAGGTATACTGTAAACTTGTGAATATTCTTACTTGGCTCTTTGTAAAATCCAGTTCGTCAATGTGACTACGTTATTAATGCGAATCAATTATGGAGATTTCATTCTGTAACTTGTCGCAAAAAATTCAAATATACGACAGATGTACGAATCGCCTGTTAAAACAACACTTTGTCATGAAGGATTGACATCAATATCGGAGGTCGATAATATTTTTGAGAACATACACTGAGAAAAGTGGCGAGCGAAAGATTAATCATTTTTCCAGAAGTCATCGAAACAGTCTTTTGGGAAATCAATATCATCAAGATCAATTGACGAGAACATTTTGCAGACAACCGATCCCAATCAATCATATAAATCTTATCACCCACATTGCGACACTGTAGTAGTCATTTGACAGGATTATCACCAAAATAAAGCTTGGAATAATGGTGAGAAGTAGTGAGACATTGTACCTCATTGGTGAGTAGATTGCCAAAAAAACAGAAGAGAAAAATATTGAAGGTCAGCGACATCATAAGCGTCATGTAGGTGATTATCCCAATAAAATCACTATCTTCCCATTCCTGCACATTGATTGATGAATTTGCTTTGAATCATGCAAGGAATTAGATCGACAAATCACACTCTTTCTCACCAACAAAAAATAATATTCTAGAAGACAAATGACTAAAGTACATCCCACAATTTCCACTAGACAAATTCCACTCAGTATGCATCCAATGTCACTGATGAACCTGGAAAAATTCATAGAACATTGAAAGTTTATTTGATTCCACATGGTGAGATATACTACCTAAGAGTCCGGACATGATGTTTGATGATTTTTACTAGAACTTCATCGAACTTATCATATTTCTTCGTGTTATTAAAAAAAATGTAGAACGGCTTAGTAATAATCTTCAATTGACCATATGCATGCATGGCAAAGACCACTGCGATATTGCAACTAACACTTGTTATTGTAAGCATGACAATGGAGCAACAACACTGGGTAACAAAAACTATCACATAGGCAACATCCCCTTCTACATCAAACCAAATGTAATAACTTGGATAGGCTAATGGTTTGCTTGTGGCATTTTTTTCATTCCCAGCAATCAGAGATACGTATGGCAAAACACCTGAATAAAAAACTCCACCACTATACATAAATATCGCACAAATCATTGAAATTTTACGTCCATATTCAGCGCAGTTCTTCATAATCACTCGATTCGAATCTGGTATTCTTCGGTTCCAATCGGAGACGAGATGTTTTATACATCTAGCGATATCCTCGCGTCTTGATAACAAAAAATTGTATTTCAAGATTGCCATAACACAGAAGCTCAATGCACCAAACATTTTTATTGCCATATATGAATTCTCTGCCTTGAAGACTATGAAAAGAGTGCCAGGAGCGAGAATAAATATCAAAAGTGATGAACATGTTGAAATCATCACATACGTGAAAATCTTCTCGAAGTATGATGATTTTACTGACAATGGCCATATTCCCAAAAATTTCAGATGCCACCTTGTAATTTGCAATGCCTGATGAGCATTTTTTTCATCAAAGTCTTTTTTAACATCTCCTGACACCATATCAGTCACAAACGTGTATCTACTCATTGCTGGAAATTCTTCTTCCATGTCACTTGATTGACGGTTGTTGCAAGAATGAACGCTGTATTGTCAGAATTAATATAGCAGATGGTTTATGCGCTTGCGTCAACGTTTAATTCCATAATTACTCGGGAAATTGTTGGCAATTAGATCAGATATACTTCGGAAGAGTTTCTCCATTCAGCAGACAGTGGAGAAATATAATTGACCAATCAACGATCATTTACAACAGAGAATTGAAATCGGAGGGAAGTAAGGGCAAGAATAATACGACTGTGGTTTTCATGGTTTAGTAATTATGTTTTTCACCACATTGTGTATCTGAAGTTGGAGAAAAACACTATTGAATTGAAAAAATAAAACACATGAACTTGTCCCCAACAGGACAAGTTTAGTGCATTTGTGACAACTATTTATTCAATCGTGGAAATCATAGCAAACGAGAAATGTACGGAGCACGTGTTTCAGAGAACATCCGTGAGTTCATATAAAACAAAATGTTTCCATGAATAATTTAAAGCACGTACATTCACAGAAAGGTCTAGACACAGTTCTACTCCTCTACCACCACTCGTGGTGATAGGATTCAGTGCAGTCAGCAGGATCAGTCGTTTGACGTGAGTTCACTGTAGGCAACTGATACTAGTTATGCATGTGAGTAACATATATGGAAGAAATAAAATAATTTGTCAATCCTAGGAACGACGTGAAGAGTGTTGGATAAGTCAATAACTTATTAAACACTGCGTGGTTTTATGCATTAGATGGATTCGCGAATTGGTGATGGATAAAGGAACATCTCCAAGAAGTCTAACCCGCACAAAGTTGTTGAGATCTTGCAAGAAAAAGATCAATATTTTTCTATCAATATGCTAGTAAAGAGCTATGATTCCCAACTGCCCTGGGGCTTCTATATCATGACTTTACGTAGGAGATTGAAGTATGCCACTGATGTGCGTAGAACCTATCGAAAAGATAAAATACCATGAGCAGTTATTTGAGCGATTGAACTCCAATGATGAAAGTTTATAGATACCGCTGCGAAAGTGACAAGGGAGAGACTGATCATTCCTCCAGCACTGATAGTTGTGGGATTTTGAGCCGTCAGCATGATCAATGTTACTTGCCGTATGTTTTTGGTACGAAATTCATACCATTCACTCATATAAACTGTATTACCTACGTTCTGACACTGTGGCAAAATTTTCTTCATTGTTTTTGACATGGACAGTTTACAACCAAATAGGACAATAATCAGACGTTATTAATACTGCACCTCCATAGTGATCAGGTTGCCAATGTAGCAGAAAAGGAAAACATTGAAAGCTAATGATATGAGAAGCGTTGAATAGGTCAACAATCCAATGGCATCACTCTCCCTCCATCCCTTGTCACACATATAGCTATTAAAATATGTTGATCTAGAAGAGAAGTTTTCTATTGTTCTGATGACTGATATTGTTCATTACTCACCAATAAAATGTAGTACTCTAGAAGACAAATAACTAAAGTGCATCCCACGACTTCCACCAGGCAAACATTATCCAATATCCTCCTAATATTACTGATAAACCTGAAAAGTATGTGGGTTTCGTAAGGTTTTATTATGTTGTAATGAGAAAAATAAGGTCGCACCTGAGAATTCTTGTGTGATGTAGGACAATTTTTGGAAAAAATTTATCAAACTCCTGTCGTTTGTTTGTATCGGAAATGCACTCGTCCAATGTTCTACATAGAATTCTCAACTGACCACAAGCATGCATTGCGAAAACTACAGCAATAATACAGCTGACACTGGTTATTGAATTCATAACAAGTGTGCAAAAAATTTGTGTGAAATAAACTACTCTGTATGCAACAGTGCTCTGTCCATCGAAAAAAATGTAATAACTTTGATAAGCAATCGGTTTAATGGTTACGTTATTTTCGTTCAAAACAGTTGGTGATACAAGAGGCAGAATACCAGAGTAGAAGATTCCACCACAAAACATACACACTCCACAAATTATTGAACCCAAACGTCCATGTCTGGCACAATGGATCATGATTATTCGGTCACTTACTGAAGTAGCTCGATCCCAATCAATGACAATATGTTCTATGCATTTAGAAATTTGCTGACGCTCTGACACCACCAAACAGTATTTCATAATTGCCATGATGCAATAACTCATACCACCAAGCATTTTTATTGCCGTATAAAATCTGCCAGCTTCCATAATAATGAAAAGCAGACCGGGTGAAAAAATGAACATTAGCAGAAGTGAATGTTGAATGACAATGGCATGTGCAGACATGTTCCCCCAATATGATGATGTGGATGATAATGGCCAAATTCCAAGAAATTTCAGATACCACCGCACGATGTGAAGTGCCCAGTTTGCATGAAGTCTATCCTCGCTATTTTTTCGTCCATTCAATGCGAATTCTATTGCTAAATTTGGACCGCACATTATCTTAAGTTTCATGCATCCGACACGAATCGGAGTTACTTTCACAATGAGGAATTGTATTGCTGGGAAACTACTGCTGTCGTGCGCCTGCGTGATTTTTTACTTCATAATTCTTCGGGAAATTTATATTAACTCAGCAAAGTTTCTCTAAATGGTGGGTAAAAGTGGTGGTGATTATCTTACAAATAATGATACGTGTAATTAGTATGAAGGTGAAGTGGGGAGGTTTCGAAATTTTTTCTGCCACTCATCCAAGTTCCGCATCTTCTATTTTCAACTTTAGAATCATTTTTCATCTTTTGGTATGACACAGTAATGTGTCAGACATTCATCGATAACAGAATGAAATTTCTTTTTGTTGTGCGCTTCTCAAAAACGATTTCAATTTCGGACCAGATTGACTATTATGCTCGATATAATTCGAATCCACATCACTATTGAAGCAGCAAGACGAATATCACAATCTCATGCTATAACTTGTCGCAAGAGATTCAGGTATGTCACCGAAGTGCGAATGACCTGTAACAAAATCAACTTATCAGAATTGATTTACCATAAAATAATGGATCACCATACTACCAAAAATTTAATACATACAGTTGCAAAAGTGACGAGAGAGAGGTTTATTATCTTGCCAGCAGTAATGGTCACTGGATTTTGTGCCTTCATAAGAATTAGGAATAAATTTCGTGTGTTCCATGGTGGCAGTCTGTACCAATTGATCATGTAAATTTCATCACCAACTCTTCGACACTGTTGATATTTCTTCAATGATTAATCCACAAAACTACATGTTGGTAAAATGAAATATGCAGATTATACTTCTTCAGTCAGAAGATTGCCAATATAGGAAAATAAAAAAATATTGAAAATCAACGAAGTCAAAAGTGTAGAATAAGTTATCATTGCTATGGTGTCACTTTGTGCCCATTCCTATGTACTCAAAAAGAAGGAAGTTAATAGTACAGGAATAATAAGATGTGAGTCTAAACTGTAAAAATGCAATTTTCATTACTTCTCACCAACAGAATGTAGTACTCCAAGAGACAAATGACTAACGTACATCCCAAAACTTCCACCAAACAGACTTTATTGAGAACTTTCTCAATGTCACTTATAAATCTGAAATACTGCCATGATTCAGAGATTTCTTCCAAGAAATATTGTGATCACAGTACCTGAGAATTCTTGTGTGATTCTGAATGAATTGTAACAAAACGACATCGAAACTTTGATATTGTCTGGGATCGTCAATAAAACGATTCAGAGGATCAGTGAGGATCTTCAACTGACCACACGCATGCATGGCGAAAACTACAGCGATATTACATCCAAGGCAGGTAGTCCCGAGCATAACAATAGCACAACAAGTTTGTATAAAAAAAACTATTTTATAGGTTAGATTCTCTTGTTCATCAAACAAAACGTAATAGCCTGGGTAGGCCAATGGTTTAATTGTATCATTTTTTTCATTCTTCATGCTTGGTGTCACCCATTGCAAAATGCCAGAATAAAATATTCCACCACTGTACATACAAATGGCACAAACAATTGAACCCAAACGCCCATATTTCGCATACTCTATCATGATTGTATGGTCATTATGTGAAATCATTCGTTTCCAATCAGCCATGAGATGATTGATACAATTCGCAATCTCACGACGTTTCGATAACAATGAGCAATACTTGACAATTGCCATGACACAAAAGCTCGAAGCTGCAGCGAGCTTTATCCTTGCCAGGGGATCTTTAACTTTGACGTAGATGAAAAGAAAACTGGGTACAAGATCGAATATTAACAAGAAAAAACACACTGTGATCATGAAATATGTCAAAGTCTTTTCTCTAAATGACGATTTTGATGAAAGTGGCCTGATTCCCAGTAATTCAAGATGCCATCGAGTGATTTGCACAGCCCAGAGTGCAGTTTCTTCGTTAACGCGAATTTCTTGTTTTTCTGAGGATGCATTCATCACGAACTCGGAATTCTTCATCAATACGGACGTTACACTCATGTCACCTGATCCAAACACTTCAGAGAAATGAAAACTCTATGACGAGAAAATGTACTTCAGGTTTGTGATGCGCTTGCGTGCATTTTTATTCAATGATTGGATAGAAAATTATATTCAATTACAGGGAAATTATTTCTGAATGGAGTTTTAACATGAGTGAACAGTTGAAAGTTATAATTGTTCGAGTCGAATAGACTTCTCAATCAAATTTGAAAAAAGGAAAGGGAATAACATGACCACAGTACTAACACGACTTCTGATGTTGGCTATTGTAGACTCTCTTGAGATCTTTCGGTTAGTAAGAAATTTTCAGAGTGTAAATCCAATGATGACAAGATAGCCATGTCCAAGTAGTGTCAAAACTTGATTTTTCTAGAATCGTTTATTCCATGAATTTACGTAAGAAGCTCAAATATGCCACTGCCGTTCGGATAATCTGATGGAAAGTCAGACTCGATAATTTTCTGATAACACTATAGAGACTTTTTGAATACAAACTGGTACTGACTGTGCAAAAATTGACGAGAGTGAGATCCATAAAATTTCCAGCAGTGATGGTGATTGGATTCTGAGCAGTTATGAGGACCAAAGTTAACTGCCGCATATCTTTTCCGGACATCTCCAACCAGTCAATCATGTATACTGCTCTCCCAACTTGACGACACTGACGACGGATGAAGAATTCAATAATTAGAGGAAAGCAGTGTGCGATGATGATCAATTGACAATAGCAGATTACCTCTTCAGTGAGACGATCGCCAATGTAACAAAAAAGAAAAATGTTGAACGTGAATGAGATCAGGAGAATGGTGTAAGTTAAAATTCCTATGGCATCACTGTCTTGCCATTCCTTCACCCATTAAACAAACTTATTATTTAAATATTGTGAAATGTTCAATATGAAGTATCTTCAAATACAAAAATCTTATTCACCACCAGAAAATCATATCCCACCATGCAAATGTTCAAAGTGCACCCACCCACTTCTACCAAACCGATACTTTCCAATATTATACCGATATCCTGAATGAATCTGGAACAAATATCAGTTGGGTTTATTAATTCTCCCCTAAATCATATGGAATCATTTCACCTCAGTGTCTCGGTGTGATGCTGGATGACATCTGGCAAAATCCTATCAGTTCGCACAGATTTGTATTCTTTGTTGACTAATTTATTCAGGGGATTAGCCACAATTCTCAATTGGCCACATGCATGCATTGAAAACACTACGGCAATACTGCTAACTGTGCTGGTGATAGAATGCATGACAATAGCACAGCAGCAATGGATCCCAAAAATAATTTTATACGCTATATTTTCTTGGGGTTCAATCCACACATAATAACCTGGGTATGCGAAAGGTTTGATTGTAATATTCTGTTCATTTTCAATATTTGGTGACAAACATGGCAAAATAACTGCAAAGAATAATCCACCACTATACATGAAAATACCACAAATGATTGAACCCCAACGGCCAAATTCAGCACAAGTCATCATAACGGTTCTATCATCATTTGAAGTTACTCTACTCCAATCGAAAAGCAAACGTTTGATACAATTTTCGATATCTTTTCGTTTCTTCAACAATGAAATGTACTTCATCATTGCCATCACACAAAAACTTAACACACCAGTCAATCTGATCTTTGCATTGAAATCATCCAAAAAACCGTACGTAAAAATACTGCCAGGTACGAGTATGAACATCAAAAGAACCGAACATAACGTGATTATAACATTTGTTAAAAATTTCTGGAAAACTGATGAGTTGAAAGATAATGGCCAAATTCCTAACAGCTTGAGTTGCCAACGTGTAATTTGAAGTGCATGTTGGGCTTCAAAATCACTGACTTTTCCCGATTTTTCTGGTTTCGTTTCTGAAACAGATTCTGCACGCTGCAGTGGAAATAGTTTCGTGACCATCTCACTTGCCATAGATCAGACAAATTGCCGGATCATTGCTTCAGAGCTGAGTAGAATGTGGGGAGAAATATTCATGGCGCCTGCGCCGACTTTTTGATCGAAAACTATAGATGATTGCATCAAATTGGAGACAATTTGCGTAATTTTATACTCATCAAAAGTATGGATGATTGGCAACCAAAGTATGAAACATTATTATACAATGCTTCTTTGAATTCGTTCAACATTCGATCAGAAGAAAAAATAAAGAGGGCAGAGTAAATACTCAGTTGCACCTCTATTGAGCCTGGCTGATCAAGTGATCACAAACGCCAAAAATTCAGTTTACGCATAATCTATTTTATTACTTGAATCAAAAATGTCTCAGTCTGTAAGAATTTTCTACTGTTTGCAGTACAAGAGTGAATATCAATGGTAAAATGGATGAGTACATCGCAGTGAATGTTTGAACTAATCGTGGCTATATTGGTGCCCATTCATTCATAGAAGTCACACCACGGCACGAATGAAATTCAGGTATGCAGCTGATGTCTTGAGAACCTGTGACAAAACATCAAATGAACAATTCCCCATCACTAGAATAGACTAAAAGTCAAAAGCATAGAAAAAAATCCTACTCCGGCAAATCCTTCGAGTGATAGATCCGATATTTTTCCTGCTGATAAACATGTTGGCTGACTTGCTCGTACTATGATTAACATCAAATCATAGACTAGTTCTTTTGGAAGCAAATACCAATTGATTGAGTATGCACTCTCACCAACACGTAGACTCTGTTATCAAAAAACATTTGTCCATTGATTGTTGATCAATGCATGGTCATACAATCTTTTTTATCATCTTCACAAATACCTGCTCCTTTAGACGTTCGCCAACATATGAAATGATAAAACAATTGACGAAAATTGATGTCATCAATGTCACGTATGTCATCAAACCAAGTACTTCACCATCTTGCCAGTCTACAATAACACCGTACTCTAGAAAACAGATGATTATGGTACAGCCAACCATTTCACATAGGAAAACAATGTTCAAACTCTTTTCCAGAGTTTCAGCAAATTGAATAGCATTCGTATGTTTGCGAATAATATCTGTCAGTTGCTTTGATAATCCTTTGTTCACACCATCAGCCATCAAGTGATCCAAACGTAGACATACAACCTCGAATAAACAGCAAGCATGTGTAACATATGTAGCAATCAAACTGTAAATACCACAATTCGTTGATAAAATAATAGTGCTGATGATGATGTGAGTAATGAACAGCATTTCATAGCCTGGTGAATTTTCCGGAACGAAAAAGACATAATCAGTAGGATATGGCAATGGAATCTGAGTTGTATTGTCTTCTTTAACAATTCTCTCGGCAACAAGCGGTAGAATGACATGATAGGGTAACGCACCACCATAAGACAAACTCAAATACGCTATTGTAAAAAAACGTCCGATCCTTGCGTTTTTTATCATAACCGCATGATCTTCTTCACTTCCAACTCTTCTCCAATTATCTTCCATCTGCTGTGAGCACATCCGTAAATCTTTTTTGTTTATGATCAATGTCCAAAATTTGATAAGTGCTAAGGAGTTGAATACTTGGGCCGCAATGATCTTCATGAGTCGTTTCAGATCTTCGGCATCAAACCATGTCCAAATCAAATGAGGTACCAACAGAAAGCACATCAAACTGAATATTACAATGATGTGGAAAGTACCGAGAAGACGACTCATTTTCGTTTCTGTTCCATGTAAAGGGTATATTCCTAATGGCGTTAACAGAGTTCTGGCAATTTTCACAGTGTAATCCGAATCCAATTCATGATTAGTATTTCTGTATGTCACAACATTCGAATTTTCACCTACTGACTGATTCTTGCTAGCATAGCTGCTGATATTTGTAGGGAGATCCATTCTGCTCGAACGCTTCTCCACAACTACACAGGAAATCGATAGCGATAATGTAGACTGCAAAGATAGAGTCAATTTTCTATGATAAATAGCAGACGAATGTGTGATTACGTAATTACAGATTTTTCATTGCAATAATTGGAGCTTAAAAACCGAGTTTTGATAGAAAGTTCCAATTATCGTAATGCATACGAACTGCTCACTTCCTCTTTTGTACAATATTCTAAATATGATTGCCCCGTCATAAATTCATGAAAGTAACATAGTTTGATTGCGAAAACTGGCGTGTTTCTTTTCTGGCGAAAAGGAAGCATGAAGCAAATATGTGACACGTACAATTGATGATGCTTTTATTTGTGTTGATAACATTCTGAACGATCTAAGCGTTAACAGTGATTTCAGCTGAAATCAAGGTTCAATATCAATTATTATCGAGTGAAATGATAAGAAATTTCTTTACTTGACTCATCACTGCACTGCATTGTGGTTGACGATTATTTCCGCGTTACTCGTTCGATAGTTAGTATCGATTGCAACTCTGCTAAATTGTTCTAAAAAATTTTCAGAATGTCAGACAAGAAAGAGAGTGAGTGAACGACTGCCGGGTATCGAGTGAATTTTGTGAACATCCCTCATCAAATATCCCCAATTTTATGTACAACTCAGTTTTATTGTGACTAATATCTTTTCAAATTCCTTACAGATACAAAATGGATACTCCAAGATGGAACACTCACCATGTTTATAAGCGAAGTGATTGGTACTGGAATTCTAATTTTCATTGGCTGCATGGGCTGTATTGGTACTATTGGGTTGACTCCACCTCCACCAATGCAAACAGCATTGACTTTTGGCCTCACTGTTAACATGATTATCATGGTATTTACGATCATCTTCCTTTCATCACGGTCTTTGAACGTAAATCATTGAATATGTCCAATGTAGATGCTCGGTCATGTAAGTGGTGCTCATTTGAATCCTGCTGTGACTATCGGCGCTGTAATAGTAGGTTTGAAAAGTATTCCAACTGGAGCAATCTATATTTTGGCACAATTCATCGGAGCAACGGTGGGCTATGGAATTCTGAAGGTAATAAAATCATTCATACATCAAAGCTGATATGAATTGTACCCACATTGTCAATTTGTCATATTGCAGATGGTTACACCGTCCGAGTTTTTTGGGGACGGTTATCCCAATTCCACAGTTCCACTTTGCGTGACGGTAATCCATCCTGAAGTATCAAAAGTTCAAGCAATTCTCATTGAGGCCTTTTGCACCGGAATCATTTTGTGCACTGCTTGTGCTACTTGGGATCATCGATGTGCACACACGACTGATTCTACTGCAATTCGTTTCGGATTCGCAGTTGCTGGTATATCATTCGCTGCTGTAAGTAGTAATTTTATTTATTGCAGTGATTCTTTGAATTCGTGAACCATACAAAATGACTAATTAATCGGTCTTGGTTTTGTGTAGAGTCCTTTCACGGGTTGCAGCATGAATCCAGCTCGGACATTCGGACCTGCACTGTGGAATGCGGCTTGGACAGATCAATGGGTCAGTATAATAATGTGATGAGATAAATTATATAATTTGTCGTAATCGTCGCGATAATAGTTCAAGGCTACCACGAGTTTCTCTTTCTAATTGTTTTCTTGATCGATAATATACTGATAATGATTATTCCAATTGATGAGGCACTCATATTGAATGAGATATCAAAATCGAATATTCATGTCAATGAGAAATGAGCTCTGAGAAGTTCTAATTCATCGTCATCCTTTCATAAAAATAACCTGATTTCTTTTCCACCATGAGAGTGACAATCACTACACTGATAAAAAAACCATTTTGATTCAAGAACAATACTCTTGATCCAAGAGAGTCTTTCTGTAGAGAACCCGTTGTCTCACTTCAAGAATTTCTTGTCTTGAAT
>JABMBR010005217.1:0-70597 GCA_018881525.1 Meteorus sp. PSUC_FEM 10030008
ATAACAATAATAATAATAAAATCAATGGATAATAATGATGTCAAGATGTGGTGAAAGATTGTTGCATTGTACTGACATTATTAATTGTCTTTGATTCAATCACCACATGATATATTTTATTTGTTAACAAATATCAATCGTGATATGATGAATGTGTCTATAAATTTATTGACATTTGTGATAAATTTTGTATGTTATTAGTTGCCTGTACAATTATTACAGAATATATTTTAACCTGTAATCTCATTGCCATGAGAGTCAATAAATATTGGTGGTTGGATTGCAATTTTTTTATTTAATGATGATATATCAAATATGAGTCATGTTGTTTTTTATTTAATCGACCTGTGTGATGTAAATATTGCCTACCCGACTTTAAATATATTCTCAAACGACACGCGATGGTATTTCAATTTTTAATTTCATCGTCTCGTGGCGCCGGTAATATCTGCTTGATGGTTTTGCCGTTTACTTATCACTACTTTTGTGGAATGTTTTACGTGTTTTAAGAGAACGTCTCTCTTCGCGTTTATACCTTTTTCTATTTTTTTTTCTCTTCGTTGACTTTTTATTTATTATTTTTCTTTTTTTTTTCATTTCAAGCTGTACGTCTTCAAGATGGTAGTTTTCTTCTCAACGGAAATTACAACATAAACTGGTCGGGTGTATACAAAGCAGCAGGTACAACATTCGTTTATCATCGACAAACTCATCAACAATTGGAATCTTTTGAGGCTATTGGACCTCTTCAAGAACCCATTGACGTTATGGTGAATAAATTAGAATATTTGTATGGGTTGAGTGTTTGAATAGTTTTATGGAGATTGTGGTGATTTGGGTTACCGTGAAAATTAGAAATATTGAAAATTTATTCTGTAGTAATTTTTTTTTATATTTAATTTGAGTGATTGACACCGATTGATTAATTTTTATTGATGATTTTATTGATATATTTTTATTATCAATAGGTGTTGTATCAAGAACCAAATCCTGGAATTGTTTATCGTTACATTGTACCACCGAATTCAAAAGACGATGGATTTACTAATCGAACAGGACGTGGCCCGATTAATTTATATCATCATAAAGTGCATGAAATCCCATTAAAACCCAAGAAGTAAGGAAACATTAAAATTTTCATTAAGTTATAATAACCGTCATTTTTATTAATTTTCAATTAAAATGTTATTACTTGGATACAGCTCTGTGATTGGTGATGAAGCATCACCATCAAGCACAAGAAGATTACGAAAACGTAAATTTGGTTGGCGAACGACTGGTTTTACAGTTTGCAGTAAAACTTGTGGTGGAGGTAAATGTCTTATGTGTAATAATGTGCAACAAAATTATAGCATTAATAATTGAAATGGTAGAACATTTTATTTTTTATAATTATTACCATTACCATAATTATCTATTAGACATATTTATTGTCCTGTTGACTTTTCATCATGAAGGTATTCAAACGAAGAGTCACATTTGCATCAGAGAGCACACACAAGTTCAAGTACCACCAAAACGTTGTCACAATATTGAAAAACCTGCTGATGTTCAGGTGCGATGTAACGTTGGTCCCTGTCCGCCGAGGTGAGAAAAAAATTTTTTTTCTATAATTCTATTAAATACTTTATGAAAGGAAGTTGCAGAATAAATTAACCAATTGAGAGATTAAAGAATAATATTTATATTGAGACATTTTTATGGATTTGCATGTCGTAACATATCATTGTGACGATGAAATATTTTTCAAATAAAAATTTAAATCCTTCTGACTCAACTGCCCAAAGTGATTTTGCATGGAATAATGAAATTACTGAAGAGAAATAGAAGAAAAAGTTCGAGATAAAATTAATGAAAGGTTGAAAGAGTTTTGTATCTATTGGGAATGACAGAAGTGGATAATTAAAATATTTTCACCTTCCATGCATCGTTTCTCGATGCAATAATGAATTCTTGACTGTAAAATGTCACAGTTTACCTCACTGTCGTTCCAATATTTATCAATTATCACAATTTCTCGTGACTATTCAACAACTATGATATTGGTTGTGTAAAAAATTTTCCTCAAATTCCTGCGACATTTTTTTCCAAACATGAAGAAAAAATTCTGGTATCTCAACAAAACAGCAGAAAAAATCCAATCATGAAACTGATAATTCTCCAACAAATATCAACGCGTATTTTATAACTACATTTCGAAGGTGGCGTACGAGTACATGGAGCACGTGTTCAGTAACCTGCGGTAGTGGAATACGTAGCCGTGACCTGGAATGTATTCAAGAAGTCAACAGCCAGTTAACAGTCCGTATTGCCGATGGTGCTTGTGTCGAATCAATTTCACCGCCAGTCACGGAAATTTGTGAGATGCCTATCTGCAAAAATGTATTGGAAACGATTGAATCGAATGTGGCTGTAGCTCATTGGAATGTTGGTAACTGGTCGCAGGTGATTAAATTTTTTTTCACATTCAATGAATTAAATGAAGAAACCGTGTGAATGTATATTTTTTTTCATATGCATATCAGTGTTCAACAACTTGTGGACCTGGTCGAAGAACACGAACTGTTGATTGTAGTCATCATCCACATCATCATCATCATCATCAGCAACAATCGCAGCATTCTTGTCCGATTGATGATAAACCTGTCGAGTCTGAAGTTTGTGATTTAGGAACGTGTATCAGAATAGAGGAAAACAATTCTGTAGACATTGATGATGTACAGTGGTTGTATACCGAATGGTCACGTGAGGTTTGACTCTTTTCAACAAATTCTAACATTCAACACTTAAATATTGATGTGAATTCATTTTTTATTCCTAATTGTTTCCAGTGTTCGGTTGAATGTGGAACTGGCATTCAAACCCGCAGAGTATTTTGCACCTCTTCATCTCCAGATGAATCTTGCAATGCTGAAAATCGTCCAGAATCAACCCGAAGTTGTTCAACAAATAGAAGTTGCAGTGGTCGATGGTTCACTGGCCCTTGGGGTGATGTAAGTTACTTTTATTGTTAATGGGAAACAATTCTGCAGATGAATAAATCAGTTTTATTCTCCATTTCTGTCTCTGCAGTGCGTGACATCATGTGGTAATGGTGAACAAACAAGAGATGTTGTTTGTGTGACGATTATTCATGGTGCACTGCGAGTGGTCCTCGATATGAATTGTCCAGCTGAGAAACCTGAAAGTCAGAGGCCATGCACAGGACCACCGTGTTTGGCTAGCTGGTTTATTTCCGACTGGGATGAGGTAAATATTCTGAATATAATCGAATATTCTTCAAGTTATCCATTTTATTATTATAGTGTTCAAAACCATGCGGAAGAGGTTTGCAAACGAGATCAGTCAAATGTTTAAACGCAGAAAATAACTCATCAACAATTGATGTTGAGTGCAATGCTTCTGATCAACCAATATCGAAGAGAAGTTGTAATAAACATCCATGCAAAAATTCTATTGATACTCAAGATGATGATGATGATGACTCACAACCATCGAAGCAATTCCAAAATGATCCAGAAGTCAATGATGGTAATATTTCAGTTGACTTCACTGTTAGATCAATGAAGAAGTGTCTGAGTCGATGAAGAATGTTTAAATGTGTTGATTAAATTTCCAGGTCTCTCATCACACGATAAAAATTGCAAAGATACGATGTCGAATTGTGGATTAGTCATTCAAGCACGACTATGCACTTATCAGTTCTATCGAAAAGTCTGTTGTTATTCCTGCTTCAGAACCAAATACGATGTCGAATGAATATGCCAAAAATCAGTGAAGGAACTCATGTTGATGGTACTTGTGCTCAATATCAAATCGAATATGACGCATTTGAAGAGAATTCTTTTATAATACCACTAAACAAATGTATTCATGCGAGATTTAATTCGGAAACTATTTATTGTATATAAATTTATAATAGCTGGTAAATTCATCAAAAAATACAACACCATTGTCTCATCAGTTATCATAATTATTATCATTACAACTGCATATTATCTTACCGAATTAAATTATAATAATTTTATGTATCGACATTTTGATATTCATGTAACGGTATAGAATAACCGCAAATAATATTATATATGTATGTGTGCTGTCAACCGCAATTAGATTTCATGGAAAAGAATTGTGCATATATGGAAATATATCAACATTTCCTCGCCCTAAAAATCCTTTTCCAATTAAATAAATTATGAAGATATATTTACACATTTTAAAGCTGAAGGCAAGGGCTCGTGCGAATTATTTGTTCCTTTTTCTTTGTCACAAATCCATTGGATGTTAACATTAATTATATGAACATGGAGAACCTTTTGGCATCTTATTGGATGGAATGAAAGACTGAAATCGTTCGGTACTTTCCATAAATTATCTCCCAGTTTTGTAATAAATGTCACTATGAATTGCTCTTGGTGGAAATTCTCATAACTTTGTCGTTACTTTCACAGCAATTTCTTCATATTCCAACTATATAAATTGACGTTATTGAATTCCATAATTCAAATTCTCCATGTAAATATATTTATGGTGAAGTTATCTCCGCTTTGAGCGTGTGAATAACAGCTCTAATACTTTACCAAAACGTAACAATAGAGCCTATGAGTAGATTACTAGACACAAGACATACAATCGAAGTGTCTTTGTCAAACACTGATTTACCATCCATAAATAAACGTCAGAATAACAACCATACAACTTGAAATCAATTCATGTTTGCTGACGTATAAAAATTGAAGCCTCAAGAAGTCAAAGGCAACAGAGAGCCCATGAACTTTTCAGAACAAGGAAACAATTGTCATCACTTACGTGACTCACAACAAATGCAAAGATTGCTATTTATCTTCATTCGTTACTGTAGTACCATTGTCATGATTCTTATAAGCAGAAAAGAATGCAAGAGCTTTCATCAACTGATAACTCTTGCTTATTGGTATATTACTGTCGTATAAATTCTTTGAGGATTTACAATCCACGTAAAACCACCAATTACATTTGAGTATCGTTTGATCAAAGAGCGTTGATTCAGGACAGAGAAAACTTTTCATTATCAATCCCTCGTCTGTCAACGCACAAACATGAAATACCATACAACCTAAATCCTCATCTGCATAAAGCCCAGGAAAATGTTTCTGATCACCACAATAAAAACTTGTGTCAGGTAAATCGACTCGGCTGGCAAAATTATCATCAAAATTTTTGTCATAATTAATTGGATAATATTCTCGTGGCGCATTCATTACTTTCGTTGTTCCAGAATTGTAGTTGCTGCAAGAAAGAAAGGCAATGAAAGACTTTTGAGAAGAAAAGTTAGAAGATAATTGTTGGATCATTCATTTACTTTCTTATTGGTGATTGTGTGGTTGTGGTGGTAGTCGTTGTCATTGGGCCTTGATGTATTTCCATCAGTTGTGCCTGTCTCATAAGAATAGCTGCCTCCAATGCTTCCAATGTGATGTTACTCGCCTCAGCCAGGGCTTTCAAGGACGCACCCATACTCTGAATTGGTTTCAATGAAGGTAGCGAGGGTGCAGAAGGAGTTTTATCGTTTTGTCCAGCAGGTGCGTCAGCAGATTTGAGAGATTGTAAGGTCATTTCATTGACGGATTGGGTCATTTGGTCAGTCGGCAGTGATGGCTGTAGAAATAATAATAAAAATCAGTAATGATACTCATCCAATTTCAAAATTTTTTGCATTCGATATTTACGTGAAGGTAATCATCTTTTGATACTTCATTAACTGAATCTTCTATCGATCCTGGACTGTTACTGATACGATCAGTAAGTTGGGCTGACGATTGTGGCATGGCAATGAACGCTGGAAGACCATTTTCAGAGACAAGGACTCCTGTCACAGGTTTTGGTTGAGAAACTTTTCTGACATTCACTATACTTTCAGCTGGTGGTACAGCAGCAACAATTAAGTTCGGTAATGTATGACGATATGGTCCACCATTATCTCCGACCACCATCGATTGTGGGACCTTATACATAGAAATATCACATAAAATATAACGAAGAAAAGTTTTGATTCGAATTTCCTTCAAAACTAACAACATGGAACAGAAGTAGCAGTATATCAATCTTCTGTGATGATAAATTATGTTATACTCGCAATCTAACTTCTTGTGGAACTTATTTTTTCAAACATATTTCTATTTGTCTTTCCAGCCAATATTTCATTCCCTCTTGACATGCTTTGCAGCAATGAATATCAAATTCATCCCGTTTTATATTTATTTACGTACTTCATCCATGATGCTCGTCCCACACTTGAAATATGACACGAGTTTATTTTTGAATTACAATTTCTCATGAATATTTCGTAGTAGATGAGTCCTGTTAACTCTTTCTATTCCCAATGAGACATAATGCAGGTCATGAGTATTCTCATATGAAAAAAAAAATATCTTACCTGTACTCGCTTAGTTGGCATATCTAATGACTGTTGATTCGTTGATTGTTGTTGAGCGATTTTCTGACGAATCATCGCTTCTTGTTGCTGTTGTCGTTGCTCCTTCAGCATTTTTATCGCTAAAGCTTCTTGTTGTATGCGCTGCTGTTGACGAAGTTTTGCCTCATGTTGAGCTCGTTGTTGTTGGAGTTGCTGTTGTTGTTGTTGTGCAGCAGCTAATTTTTGTTGTTGTTGCATTGACGCGTCGTGAATTGGCGTTAGTGAAGGTGCAGGTACAGTTCTCAAGGCCGTCGAGTTTTGTTGGACAACTAATCGTTGGCGCTCTGGTTGTGGTGCCATAGGACGGGATGCACCAGGTGGTAATGGTTTAAACGGTGGTATGACATCTCTCTGGGCGACCTGTGATGAAATTACAATGAAAGAAATGAATTATTTGACTGTCTATAAAATTATTATGAATTTAATTCGTTTGAATAACTTTTTATAGGTTATCACACATATGAAATATCAGACGCAACATGGTTCATCCATTCTTTATTCCAGCATTTGTTTGAATACGATTGAGCAATGATAAATATGAGTAAAGACATTTGTATGGTAAGTTGGATAATTTTTCTTTGAGTAGATGATGAATGATGACATGAAAATAACCCAGTCATGCAATTTATTCTGCATTTCTCTTTTTTATATTCACCATTACAATAAACTTTTGCTGAATTTTTTTATATTTACGAATCAACCACTGCATCAATTCATATTACATAGTTACATCACGAGGTCTAGTTATGTTGTCACCAATTTTTTTTCTTTCTTTTTTATTCACTTCGTTTATCCATATCAAGGTTAGTAATTCTTTCAAACCATCGGATTTACTGACATTTCTGTTTGTGTGTTTATTATGTTCAATTATGTTAATGGTCTGTTTACATGAAACTTTGTAATAGAAATGAAAGAACAATTGACATGATAATTTGTTTCAAATGACCACAAACAATTTGATTTGTTTTCTCATTATTTATATGTTCCTTCACTCACCCCATTCCCGCCATTTCCTATTGTAATAAAATTTCCTCTTCCGGCTTGAACACTTCGCCGTTTACTGGCTTCCAAATTACTTAGTGAATTACGAAAGCCGAGTTCATCACCAACAGTGAGACCTGAAAATGCAATTTTGATCAGCAACTTTTGCAATAAATCTGACATATATAATCGACATTTTTATATTCCATCAATAAATTAATTAAAAATTCGTGAATTTCAATTGATTAGTATAGAGTGTTATTGTGCAAGTAACTATTGTGCCATTGTAAAGACACAACGTGTATATTTAGGTCAGTAATCTTTGTACAATGAACTTCAAACTATTTTTTTTTCTTCTTCCCTGTCTAGGAGAAAATTCCATTCATGAACAATTATATGAATAAATATACCATGGTATGTTTTATGAATTATTCATGATCTACATGGGATGAAGGACTACTTTGTTTTTTCTATCTTTTCATGAAATAAAACTCGGTCAGAGAACAGATATACAGTTGTCGTAATTAATGCGTCAACGACTGTTCTTTTACTTGGAGTCTTATTGATGATAGAGATGTAAAAAAAATTTGCTGTGAACTTTGTACGCACTTGCAGACATATTGAAATTCATACTTATGCACATGAACATTTTTCATTATTCCCATAGTCAAGAATATATTTGTTTACAAAATTTTACGATAGGAATTATATGAACATTTATTGATATTTGAGTATGTGCGATATAGATTGACAGATGAATATTGAGAAATTTATGAAACGCTTTGTGTATTTGTGTAAATAGTTGCAGAATGAATTGCATGAGATATTGACAATATGTTGAATATGATTTTTTTCTCTTTCCAGTGAGTGTTTGAAAAAAAAGTACATGCAATAAAGTGTTATTTATTTATTTAAATTATGGAAATTTCTCCATTACTAAAGACGTAGCGAGGCTTAAATTTTTTAGAACCCATTTATCGTGTATGTAAATTTAAATATTGAATTCTGCAATGATATGATGTGTTCAATAGTAATGTTGCAAAGTAGATGACGTAATGTAATATTTAAGCATGAAAAATAAATGATTGATGTAGACTTTTCTAATATTTCTATCTTCATTTTTAATATTTTTATTTCAATTTGAAATTGTTTTATCTGTCACGGTGATAGTTCGATGGTCGACGTGTAACGCAACACCATTAAAATATTTGTGGAAATGACCTTGACATGGCTGTGATCAAGGTTTTGTCGTATGAATAAATATAAATTAGCTGTTCATGGGATTTGAATATGCAAATGGTGAACTTATTTTTCATTGCACCATCATAAATTTTGTCCACCATGTTCAGATCTTTTTTTAAATTCAATTCTCTCTTCACTTCAGTGTATTATGCAACACGGAAATATTTGTGTCGGAAACTCACCGAGGCCGAAGTAGCCCCCGACACCCCCAAGATTTCTCACCCGGAAGAGGCCGGATTTTTTGAAGGCGCAGTTAAGGGTGAAACCAAAGTCCGATTCCAAGACACATGTGCTTATTGTCTCTCGCCATGTACTCCCTAAAACACCAAATACGTCCGTGGTTCGGGAGTTTTTTTTTCTATTTTTCTCCTCATTACTCTCAATTCTGTGCTATAATCTTTGCCCTTGTCATTACCTTCGAATTTGGATTTTTCTTTCGATTTTAATTATTGACATTGTCTCTGTATTAGTTTCTTAACAACATTATGAACGATTGTTCAAGTGAGAGAAAGCAAATTTCACTTTCATCGTATCAAAGTCATGATGATGATGGTAATGATGATAATGGAGATGATAACAGTGATGATGGCAAGTTGTGTATGAGTGTCTATTATTTCCATCCATAATGTTTATAATTTATTTGGCTGTGGCAACTGAATATAATAATAAATTTCTTATTAAATTTGTCACGATTTAGTCTTGAGAATATGCAAGAAAATTTTAAATACATTTCATACCACAAATGACAGAAGAGAAATTGTTGACGCCTTGACATATTTGCCAAGTCAGCCTCATTTTAACAATGAGCAAATTTCAAATGTTTTTTGATGTATTTATCACCAGAGAAATACTTTTCTCTTCCGTGTGAATGAATAATTTATTACTTCGTTTATCTCATTGTGAATTATTTTCCGGGGATTTTTCATCTTCCATATGATTCTTCCACATAATTTGAAGCCACGTGCAGTCAGATTTATCGAAGGCAGTCATTGGGCCAAATACTCATAGCCTAGTGACCCACTTGGATTGTAACGTCATCGGGACAAGCGACCCGGACAGAATGGATGGACAGAAGGTGATGATTCGACGTTTACATATTATATATGTGTGTATACATAAATTTTTTCAAATATTGAAACAACTTTCTTGGTGACTGACGAATAATTCTCATAAACATCAATTCTTAGCGCTATTAATTGTGCTGATGATATTTTTTTCATGCTAATTAACACAGTTAAGGCGCAATAATGATGTCAACTACCGTTACTTTTATACATCTTTCAAAAGATGTATCCAATCACTTTTGCAATATGTGCAGATAGTTCGATCCATTCGTTATGAGAAAATGAAAACAAATAACGAAAGATGAATGGCAAAAAAAAAGTTTCCAGGCGTCAATGTAAGTGAAATCTCAAGGAGTTAGGCGTAATTTTTCTCATAATTCATCACGAACGTTGGTAAGAGTGTTACTTTAATTATACAACTAATAATGATATATCTCGCCTCACTTCAAATATGACATGAGAAGCATGATTGGCGATGAAATATGTAATGAACATATCTAAACACTTAATATACATACACTAAATTGTTTAAATAATAAAAGAAAAATTCATAATTATCTTTGCAATGTTTTATGCAACGATCTTTTCCATTTACGAAAATATGTTGTTTTGTTTTTCCTTTTCGACTCATTTCGACTCCGTGTAAGGAATGACATAAAAAATAACCTCAAAGTGTTTCGATATTTCAATAATAATTGAAGTGTGTTGTTCCTCGTATGATTACCTGCACTTTCGATACTTATATGAGACCTATTTTTTCCACTTGAGTTAATATATCTGTTCACTATCGTTTTAATTTCCACTTTCTAGTTCAATAAATGATCGTCAACAATTTCGCGACAGGAATGATTGAAGTTTCCTTCTGATAAATGCTTCAATTTATCTGAGAAATCTTATTACACTTGTAATGAAATGTTTGTTATATGGCTAATTATTACTTGTTGTTATATGTGTATATATACATAAATACATTTTATAGGTGATGAATGGATGGTGATGATATATTCAACAGTGTTTTGTTCATCACAAGATTCTTGATGGACTTGGTGTTTCATTGATACACAGAGATGTAGACAAATAGTCAGGGAATTGTTCAATCATGTGAATGTGAATGGAAAATAATTTTGAATCATGTGCAATTACAATTTGTAATGAACATTTTCAATCCGAAGGTTGTCATTGCTTTATTTACATGGTAATGAAGTTTCATCCGTTGATGTGAATATCGAACTTCTTCTCCAATATATCGAGAATGTTAGCGAAATGAAAATGGATAATGATTAATGTCTAGAGTCCATAAGAAGAAAAATAGTGTGGAACAGTCGAGGAAGTAGAGATTACAGCACAGAATTAAAAATATACAAGAAGTACATCTGCATTTTACAAGGCGATTTGAATGTTTCAATTACAATAAGAAATATGTAAAAATGAATGTTCAACGAGGGATAAATAATATAACAAAGAATTGCAATTTTTATAAGATATTCAGTTGTTGTTATGGAATAAATCTGCATCAATTGAATTAATTTTCATTAGTTTAATATCGAGGTTGAATTTAAAATCTCGGACGTATATTTTAAAGCTTACGGTATATCTGAAGACGTAGCTATTCTTTCACAGACATAATTTCTACATTTTAAATATGTGGGAATAAAATATAATTTAGTCTGTGGCCAAATTGTCTGACAGAATATTTGAGATAAATTGGGGTAAAATTGTAGCTGAGGGAAATTTATATAGAAGTGCACATTGAAATTCATGGGAAACATAGCTACACCTTCAATTTGTGTCTTCACATGTGAAGATCCAATGTCACTTTATATATCAATGTCAAGAATGATGATATGCTTTATACTTACCGGCAATTGCTAGCAATAACCACGTTGCGATGATATTCATTTTCACAAGTACCAGTTGTTCCTTAATCAAACGAAACTCAACTAACTGTTGTACCCAACTGCCTCAAATGTCGATGAATGTTTAAACAGGACAGTGGTAAAATAAAATATTGACATTCACACAAATAAATCGGTTGATTGACAAATTGAAAGAAATAATTTCCACCGATTTTCGAAGTCGACGATAGAATCGATTTACTGTCTGTCACAATTTCCTCTTCAGTAAAGACTGAACTTCTGGTGCAAGTACGTGTGCGACAGGTCTTTCGTGCTCGCGGCTACTAATATCGCTCAATGCCCAATGAGAAGATCATCGAGTACGCGTAGTACTTTCAGACAGTGAACAGCCCCACCAAGTAGCACTCGTGGTCTCACCTGGCGCGTACAGTCTTGTATAAAATAGTGGTTTGATACGCACGTTATATTACACGGCCTCAGGAGAAGGTGCCGCTGACCCACTCGCACAAAACTATAACGGGATAGTGTTGTTCGTCGTATAAAAATTCATTGGTGGGAACAAATTATTACATGTGTAATCTGGACGTTTGATGAGGTCAAGAAAGCAAACGATTCATTGCGATATCCATTTTGACTTTGCATCTTGAAAGAAAAATAAATTGTCATTGAATTTATACACAGTTGAAGAGTAAAATAAAAAAAAATTGATAATCAAATTATTAACACGAATATTCTGAGCATGCAGTTGGCTTTTTATTTTTGCCTTCATCTTCTTCATAGTTGAGAATATTAACGAATTGGTTTTAATGGGAATGAAGTGTGGTTTCCAACATGAGCAATGAGATGAAATACTATTAATTGTAGGTTTACGATTTGAGAGAAAGTATTATGCCGTGATGCATATAAAATTCATACTGATAGTTATTATGAAAATAGAAAATGAACGAGATTGCAATGAGAGTTATTTAGAAGAAAGAGAAAAGAGAAAAATAAAAGGACATCGAACAAAGTATCAGAATTTCATTTCTGAAAGTTCTGTAAAAATTCTGAAATTACCAACGATGACATGGATTATAATTTAATTGATCATGTTTGACAATGCGTTGATGCAAAACGAATTATCTTCGGTTGGATGGGAAAATGAAAGAAGAAAAGAAAATTAACGATAGTCTTAATTCAAGAAGTTTCTTGACATTCATTGGAATTATTGTGATGATTGACAAGAAAAAACGCATATTCTCACATAATTCTTTTTATTGGTTCAAGCTTTTTGTTTTACGCTATCACTCCCGGAACAAATACATAATGAAGTTAATATGATATGAGAAGGAAATAAAATGTCGAAAAAAAAGACCAGAACAAACAAGAAGTTCGATAATTGTTCATAATGCTATGGGATGTACTAATCATTATCGTAAATTATTTTTTGTCGTAGTATATAATTTATAAAATGTATGATTACTTCTTCTTACGTTTACCACTACCTTTTTTGGTTGGATTAGAATTGTTTTGTTTATTAATACCTTCCTTTTTAACCTCGGATACTGCACATGTATCACTGCTATTTTTATTCACAGCAGGCTCATCAACTGACACAACTATTGGTGGATTGATTTTGTTCATTGTATTGTCTTCTTCGACTCTCACATCTGGAGAACATTCTTCAGCTTTCACTTCGACAAGATCTAATGTTGCTACTAAATTTTCACTCTCATCATTGACTGATTCATTTGGACATGATTCATCATGTTCTTTGCATTGTGTGATTTCAACGAAGGGTTCAATTTTAATTTCTTCTAGACTTTCAGGCGATTCACTGGAAGGAATAGTGCTGGTATCACTAGATTTATTTTCTTCAGCTATAGTTTCTGAGATCAGTACGATATGTTTCATCTCATCGGTCAGTTCACAAATGTCCTCATCGTTTGGTTTTCCGACTTTTGGTTCATCAATATTCTCTTTCTGTTCAGTCAATTTCAGAATAACTTGGTCTTTGGCAGTTTTATTTGCTTCACATGATTGAATATTTGATTCGATATTAATGGATGTATCGGATTGATTTTCAATTGTGTCAGACTTATTTTCAATTATTGTAGATTCATTCCCATCTGCTTTAGGTTCATCACTAATTACTGGAGATCCACTTCTATCTGTTGTGGATTCTTTCGTCTTCGTTTCGGATTCAGCTTTGATCACGGAGGATTCGCTTTCATTTGTCTTTACTTCACTTTCTTTCTTTTCTGGTTCTGTCTCACATGTAGTCGCCGATTCTTCGGTTTTATCTTCTTTTATCGGTGCGGGTATTGCGTCTTGCAGATGCGCTAGATCATCTTTCAATTGTTGACAATCAGCCGACAATTCTTCAACCTGTTTGATGTCAACATTGTCAATTTTCGAACTATCAACACTGGATGTGTTGGTTGTGCTAGTTGTTCCATTCACTGCACGCAATTGGGCCAACAATTCAGCGCGTTCTCGTTGGAATGCTTTGCATAATTCCTGCAATAATGACAATTTATGTGTGAGCTTTCCCATTTCAGTGTCACGTGCTTGTTTATCTGCAGCCATTTCTAACAATGCTGCATGACTTTTTTCCCAGCGCTGTTTCCACAGACTTGTTTCTTTCTCTAGTTTCAAAATTTTCTTCGACATCTGGAAAAAGAAGAGGAAAAATTTTTAATGTTGAACCAAAGAAGTCTCATGATCGAAATAGATGGATGCATTACCTTCTCCATTTCTTCGTTAAAACCACTGAATAGCTCATTACTTTTTGTCAACGCATTTTGAAAATCGTCATATTTTTCAGTGTACATACTGATTTGGCTTCTCAGTCCGACTTCAGTTGCTTGCAGTTCGCTAATTCGTACTTGGTACTCAGTCAATTTCTGTAATAAACAGGATTATGAAAGTCACTCGTGTTATATGAAACGAAGGAAAATAACGAGCTTCGTGTAAAACTTACTAATAAAAGTTGTTGTTTTTCTTTCAGAAGGCACTCTTTTTCAGCTGTCATTTCCATCTTAATTGTTGCCATCTTCGCTTCAGCCAACTGTAATTCTAATTGCGCTTGTTGACGAACTTTTTCCAGTTGTTGCTCGCTTAATTCAACCCGTTCACGGACAGACTTAATTTTTTCACGCATTTCTAAGTTCTCCTCACGCATTTTTGTATTTTTCTCTGTATTTTGATTCGTCAATGTATTCATTTCTGCAAAGGCACTTTGAAATGTCGCTGAAATTTCTTTTCTTTTTTCCTCTTCCAATCTCAATTTGAGGTCAATTTCTTCTTTTTGTGCTTTATTCAATTTTTGCAATTCACGACACAAATTTTCGAGTCTCGATCGTGTTAAGACAGCTTTCGAACGTTGCTGTTGACATTGTTCATTCTCTTGCTGTAATTTGACTATTCTACCTTCTGCCATTTTATTCGCCATCATCAATTTGCGATTCGCATGCAGCGTCTCAGAATACTTCTCGCACACAGCTTTCAATTTTTGCTCTGGTGTTTCATTCGATTTCAATATTTCCGCCATCTCATTACCGTAAAGAAATGATGAATCCTTTTTCTTCTGCTTCGAATGTTTCTTCGTTTGAACAGCTCCGGCTAACTGTGAATGAATCTCTGGTCATGACAATCGTTCACAATCTTCATTCCCCAATGAGAAACATTTGAAGAAAAAATTCTACCACCAAACAAGCCTCAAAATCTTACAACATATTCAGCCCGAAAAAAAAACTCGCACAGAATGTAAAACTCATTGGAGTTGTATTGCTGAGGACTTTAATTCTTATAACACTATTACTACTGCAACATCATCAATCATTCTCGATGAATATTCACCAAAATGACATTTTCTTAATATTTTCTGAATTGATTCAATCAAATTACCAGATAAATTATTTCATAACATATAACAAACGGAATATTCCCGATAAAGATTCTAATCATAAAAATGGAAAGTGAGGTTATGTTTGATACAAATAATTGATACTACGTACGTCTTCATCGGAGAGTGGCGGTACATTCCTCAATACACCATTCAACACCTCTATACTCTCTTTATCAAGATCCATTGATTACTTTGAACAATATAACATAGCAAGAAATTATTATTAAGATATATATCTAATTCAGCTTATACAATATCTATATATATGTGTATATGTGTTTGTATTTGTATGCATACATGTATAAACGTATCGTTTGAGTTTGTATAACCAGTGTACATGTAGAAGGTGAATTCGTGTGTCTCGCGCAATCTCGTGTCGATTGCAAGGCAAAAAAAAATGTTGGCATGTTCAATTTTTTTTTACCCCAGTCGATATCAATATATCGATATGTGGTAACTAATTTTTGATCCAATTTCGGAAGACGGAATTATTCATTCGAATGAATTGGTAGAACAAATGAATACAAACGAGAAAGCATTTGTTTTTTTTTACTGGTAACTATTCCACTGTACAAGAGAAAAAAATTATTGATTGGGAGTCTTGTTATTTTCTTGGAATGTTATTCATTGTCTTTTTTTTTCTTAGTTTCATCACCATGGGAGATGTCGAATGAATTCATAACATAAACGAAATTTTAATAATCAATTAAATAGGAAAAATGTATTGTAAATCAGCACAACACAAGTAATGCACGAAGTGAGGGATTAAAAATAGTCAAAAACATTATGCAAAACGTGAACAATGTAACCTTCCTGTTATTATTTAATCATTACAAAAATAGTTGCGCAGAAAATACTCGACAAAAACAAACAAATTTCCGTTATTAAATCAAGAAACAATTTCTAATTCGATGATAACAAAAAATTTCCGACTGACATAATAAAATGAAACGTATCATCAAAATTTCCTGTAATAAAAATTGATGTTTTTATTTATCTTCAAATAACTTTCAAAAAACATTCACTGCTCATGATAGTGAGAGAGTCCCTGCCATTATTCATTATAAGATTTTATTTATATCACGACATGGCATATATTTATATTCATCCTTCAATAAATTTCAAGTGAAATGATGAGAAAAAAAAGAGATCACATTGTTCAATTCACTGATGTCCACTTTGAATAAATATCATAGTAACATGTAAAAAAGATGTAATTTACCTGCGATATTAGAGGACACAGATACGAAGGAATGGATTGAAGGAAAGTGTCGCTGATTGTCCACAGTGTATCGTACAGTCTGTAAGTCGTGTAGGAAACTCAGAGGGCTTATAGTTATTTCGGGAATATACCTATCTGAAATTAGAATCATTGACGTTGAAAACGACCGCAAGAGCGACTTTCGAGATCTTCATCGAGGCACATGTATGATTATATATTAGTATATTACGCACCGAAGGCAGTAAAGAAAGAAATATTGCAGATCACATGTAAATTATCGCACGAGGCGAAGCCGAGGGCGAAGCCGAGGGCGATAAACATGTGATCGGAGGCTTTCTTTTTTACTTCCCGAGGTACGTATACTATTTTTCCGTTCACCGAAGGCGAAAAACGGAAATTTCGTTCAGCGCAGAGGGACGAAAAGTGACGTTTTTCGCCCGATGAGCGGAAAATATATTTATATTGTACATATCGTTAGAAGGTATTTGATGGTCGGGACTTGACTTTCAATCTCAAATCCACTTGTTCATAGACGTAAATATTTATATCAATATCGATATCGACATCTGAAAAAATATTTGCTCATATTTTCATAGAATCAATCAATTTGGTTTCAGTTCTGAAGTAAAAAGGAAGTTTTTACCTTTTTTTGTACAAGGAAATGATGACGGAATTATACGTGATGCTGAAAATGTTGAGAATTCTGAGTAGGATGATTTGCAGAAGACACCAAGTTGGATGAATGTTGGAAGGCTTGTTACTCCTTGTTGATTGTTGGTATTTCCACTGAGAAATAAATAGAACTTCTGTATGCGATTCAAACAATCGTCAATTTGAAATTATAATGTACGTGAAGGTTACCATGAACAACGATCGACTTGTGCGTCTTGGCCTGGACAATCTTCTTGATATTTCGATGTTGACCAAATTGTAGGTTAATCCAATAACATGAAGAAATTATTACTAATCAATTCTTTCGACCCGAAACATAATGAATATCCCATTCCACCAGACAAATTATTCATCTAAATTACGAATTTTATATCAACTCAGATAAGAGAAATAAACATTACCAACATGCATTACTGAATATTCAAAACAGTTGAAAATATATTGAGCAAGAATTGTTTGGACGATGAATTGAATTCATTTCCTTTGATTATTTGTCATGCCCTATTGTTCGATTATATTTATAATCTCATGCATAAATTCAAGTATTTGAAGATAATAATAAAATCTGTACAATATCCTTCTCATATGAATATTTACATTTATATTTATAAATAGTTTCTTTTTGTTTGTTCGTATACATCAATGCAGCTCCTTATCTGCAATTCGATGACACATAATTTTATTAATGTATGACTCCAATAAAAATTCTTGCAGTGATTTTTTTACTTGATGAACCAAAAAGACAAATATCTACCAGAATAAATGTCAATAGATCGTGATCTTTGCGGTCAATTGCACATCATCTTACATGTTAACTCATTAAGAGTACGAATCGATAATAAAAACAGTGGAATACATACGGACGTGTAGAATGTTGCTTTTAAGATACAAATGTGTCGTGAAATTATTTATTATAAAGAAAATAAATAATCAATCGTATATATTTGTTTGTATGTATGTATGCCATCGTATCAAATGATAATTTGATGAATATTTACTACCAACAATCATTGTAGTGTTATGGTGTGCGCAGAACTGTTTGCGCACACGAAGAGGAAGGCAAACACTCACAACGCGGCAACGAGCATCTTTTTTCGATCAACAAAACTCATAACGCTTCGTGTGTTTCAAACATACAATGATTAGTGCCAAGTGAGGTGGTTGCTGCGCATAAATAAATTCAAATCGACATTTGCGAAAACACCACAGTCATTTTTATATTAAATTCGATTTACATAATTGCAAAAGAATCATATCGTTTCCTGTGTTCTGGAAAATTGAATGAAATTATTGTTTTCAGTCAGTATTTCTCGATTGCCAGTGTCACAAATGATTGTTTAGTTTCCTAGATGACGAAATATATTCAAGTGCACGCGTATACAACGTAATTGAAAATATTTATAGGTTAATGATTCCTCAATTGATTTTCATTCTTCGTAATGATTTGTTAGAGAAACTTTTGACGTCGTAGAACTGATAATAATTATTTGAGGAATTAGTGCTGATATCACCGTAAATGTTTGATAGAAGGAGTGTACACGACGTGCATCATACTCAGAGAACTCACAAGAAAGAATTAGTCATTGAATAACCACTTCCTATTTCAGACGAAAACTCTTTCGATATTTCATTGAAATAAAGGCAGAAAATTGGATTTTATCCGAAACATTTGATGGGATATGAGTTAAAGGTTTCACTTGAACGGAAAAGAAACATATGAATATAGTTATCCTAAATTTTATATCCGAGATAACCGTGACGTAGAATCGAAGGGGAGACAAAGTTGATACGTGTGGAGAATGTGAACTGTATAGAGGGTGAAATCATAGGTGATTCACAAGGGAAAAATAAACACACATTGGAAGATCTACATCTCGGACATCATGGAAACAGTTGTAGAAAATGTGACAAGTTCAATTATGGAAATCAATACAACACAAATCGTGAATTTCGTAGATACGAAAAGACATGTGTCGGTTTTCAGTCAAGTTGTCTTAACACTTGTTTATATTTGTGGTGTGATTGGAAATGTAGCAGCTTTAATAACTTTGTTTTATCGGGACAAGGTTGGTTCATCAATTTGTTACAATGTCGTTTATAAGAAAAATTTCGTAAAAGAGTAAAAAGTCAATTCTCGATTTTTCTATTTACTTCTTTCTTGTTATTGTGGGTTGTTATGAGTGATACAAATTTTTATTACTCTATTGTTGCAATCAGAAAGTGATGAAGATGATTTGAATAATCATCGTTTGATTCTGCTGTTTGATTCATTATTTGTATATGAAATTCCTTTCCATTTGAAAAGATGAAGTTAAATGCTTGACACTGGCTTCATTAGAAATTGTGAGAATCAACTTGACGGCATTGAAAACAACAAAATTTAAAATCAATTAGATATTGACATGTGAAGTAACGATAAACAATCTTGTGATAATTCATTTGGAATGGCCACATTATTGTATTTCATGAAACTGTGAAAATAATTTTCTCACAAATGACAAAATTATTTATTTCTCTCTTTTTTCTAGAAACGCAACAGGAAACATTCGCTAATGTTGAGATGTCTCGCCATAAACGATTTAGTTGCACTCCTTGGTATGTTGGTGCAGATGAACATAACAATATATGCAGGTTCAATGACATCAACGAGATGTTTTTGTTTGATGAGAATAGTTTGGCGTTTATTTGGCCTATTTAGTGGATGTGTGTCAACAGTCATGGCTGCAGACCGATGGTTGGCATTGACCAAACCCTTCGTCTATCAAAAGGTATGAAACATATTTAAAAATAATTCAAACTATTGATGTCAGTGCTAAGAACTCAACACATGAAGCAATATGAGTACAGAATGGAAAATTTCATAGATCCGTCTTCCCTTCGATTTACCCTACGAATATGTCCGATGCATCGTATAAAAAACACCTGCCGAAGCAAACTTTCTTCTCCACTCGGGATAGATCCATACGTTGATACTGAAACAGAACCTCCGATATCTTTATCATACATCTCACAAATTTATCACACTGAAAGCTCATTAGATAATTGATGGGTCAAGAAATCCAATGGGGATTCGACTAGTTACAATAAATCACTGAGGATTATTTCCCCTTCATGATTTTTGATTGGATTTGATTTGTTGCATCGTATCTATGATCTCTTCCACCTACAGACATCAAGCGAATAAGAATTCTCCTCACTTGTACAAGAAGTCTCGTTCATATATAACAATACAGGGTGAAAGACACCAAATCCCAGCAATTCAAAACTCGTTCCAATAAATCAAGAAAAAAATGGAAGAAAGCGATTGTATAGTTGATTGTCGTATTGTAAAAGTCGGAATATAGATCATGAAGACGAGAGGAAAGTATATATATTTGTAACAATATTCGTGTTCATCTGATACGCTATTCACAATTTCATTTCATATTCGTTGTTATCGGTGGAGGTCGAAGGCCGAGCATATGTGATACAAATCACGTATACCCTGCACACGAAAACGCTACTTATACATTAATAAATGTGTATTCAAACATTCCTTATGGGTTTCACTTTAATGATGATTGAATCGATTGTCAATCGAATGTTGACAATAGTCTTCATCAATGATGGTTATCTCATTTCGAAATATAGAATAAACATTCTTGTACATTTTCCTAGCCTGATACATCAACGATTTCAACATTCCTCAGATATTCGATTCCTCCTGTTTTCATCACAGCTTTCGATTGGAGGATAAAAAAATCTGAAGATTGAATGAATAGCTCGTAAAGATCATTGGGTTTATGCTTTATTTATTACAAATGAAAAATTATGACAACATTTTTCCTTGATACAACCATGACAAATTTCAATGATGCACTGGTGATGATAAATTACCATGAATTACATCAATTGATATTGTCGCCCTAGTTATTGATCATAAGATGCGATATCAATCAAGATTCTTAATTGAAAGCTCCGATGTATGTTCCGACGTATGACCTGGAACTTGAGATTTAATTCTGGAGAATTTGAAGGCTGATGTATGTTGTCTTTTAATATTAACGATATTGATAAAAAAGTAAAGTTGAAAGATGATGTTTCACACGGACAATACAGATCAGAATTTGATGGAAGAGTATTTGTACACGCATTTGTAGGAAAGTTTTATATTTAACTTTGTTGATTGATACTCTTCGAAGAAAAGTAATCAATAGAGCAAGATCAAGCTCGTCCATGTGGGATGATGCAAGTTTCTGTGGACGCCCGAATGATTAGAACTTGTTGGTGTATCGATATAATTCACAGCAGAAGCTAAACAAAGAAGGAGAGATTATATGAAACTACAAAACAGTTATAGATGATATGACTTGTTTTCATGACAATGAAATTATTAGAAGATCTATAAACCAATTTGATGCCAATTAACTTTACTGTGGGAACTATTGAATTGAGTACTGACCAATTGAATATTGTTACAGCGTGTGACATATCATATAATTGTTCGATTGTTGATGGCACTCTGGATTTCAACATTGGTGTTAACAATTATGCCCATATTCGGTTTTGGTTTATATTACGAGAATGGAAAATGCATCCGGTATCGAGAAGCACGCAAACCCATGGACATCGCATATGCATATGTTTGGTGTACGTTCGGTGAGTGAATTTCTCCTTTATTTCTCATTAATTCAAATCGTTGTCCGAGCTTTCAATCATATTCACATGAGGAAAGAAGTCATTTATATTTATTGGTCATAGGATCGCTGCTTTGTTTATTGATCGTCTTCTGTAATTTGGGCGTTTCGAGAGTACTGAAAAAACTCGGTCGTTATGATGGAGCATTATTGAGAGTCTCCCGTAGTTCAACACGAAATAGGCCGCCAAATTTAGTGATTAAGAATAGTCCAACATCGAATGAGTCAGGTGCCACCGCAGAAGAACGAGCATTTGCACGACTCATGTCTGTTCTTTCAACAACATTCGTGATTTGTTGGATGCCTCAGATGGTAAGGAATATTGAACACGACATCATCATTATTTCATGATAGTACACCATAAAAAAACCAAGGATGCGTGATAAATATCACTTTCATGATTTTATACAAACATTCGTCGAGTTGCTATTAACATTGTTGGATGAAATTGTATTTTAGAACATTGTCACGTAGAATATTCAATCGTGCATCAATGCATCAATATAAATATAGCTACAAATAGTTTCGCCATACGAAAAAATGTGTGTGCATATCGTGATTGAATATCTTATGCCGGATACTGCATTTCATTTGAATAAAAATCGGGATGATAATTTTTCGTTTGCATGAACTTGAAATTTTTTTAGCATAACAATTGAAATAAAAATTATTCACATAATTTGCAGATTGCCATACCGTTAGAGCAGTATAATTTGAAACTTCCAAGTACTGAACTGTTGACAAAAAAATGTATTGGAATATTTTATAAAGTCGCTGACATTCTTTTATGCATCCACTTCACCTTGGATCCATACATATATGTGCTCCTACACGTACGCAAATCACGCGTTCCATTTTTCAAATATTTCTGTGGAATTTGTATGCCGAATGGACGCCGTACCGATTCATTAACTGGTAAGTTCGATCCTCCAAGACACCATTACTACGAGTAATTCGTATTGATTTATTTATGTAGGAAATGATATAACAGCTATTACAGCAACTCATCATCATGATCACAGCGGAGGCGTGTCAACTCCGATAACTGACCTCCCATCTACTCCAACTAACGACGGAATCAAAATTCAACTTGTGGGTAACACAATATCTTGAGATAGACCGACGCGAATGATTTTCGATAAGTGGAAAAAGTCACATCAAATCAGCACACGCGTTTGATGAGAAATTCCGAAATTCCACTGGAAATCTTCGCTATGGAAATATATAAAAATATATATTCATTCATTTCTTATCGTGATATCCTTTGACTGATACCTAGTTATTAAATCAATTTCTCAATCCAATAATGATAACTGTAAAATTAGAGACTCGAGCTATTTGTTGAAGACAAATAATGAAGACGTTGATAAATGTCAATGAATATTATTTGAACTTATTCATAGTATACATGTATACTATCATTAAAATTGATTTGCGAATTTCGAATCAATTGTTCATTCATACATGTGCATATCTAGTCACTGTGAATCATCAGCATGAAACATAATGAATTATGATAATGTGATTGCAACTTGTACGTCGATCTATAAGTGAATATTAGATTTTACAATTTTTCCATTTATTCCAATGTTTTCCATATGCAATTTCTATGTATATATCGATGAATGTACTTTTTTTACGATTTGGGGATTGAAAGAATTATAATCCATTAAATATTATTTTCAAAACCCACAACACTTTTTTTATCATTCCATTATTTGTAATGTGTCGATAATGATTTTTATATTCAATTAGCGAAGACGAAAAATATGTTGTAAATGTGTGTAACATTATGAAGATTTTGTATTTGATCAAGCACATATTTGTCCTAATACTAATTCCATATAAATACCGATGATTTCTTTTTTTTGTATAGATAAGATACCTGATATTTCCCCCACATTTATTTGAAGAAGCCGCATTCATCCATTATTGATGAGTTCGTCGAAATCGTAATGAAATTTATTTTCTTTCCCTCTCTATAATGTAAATAGTTTGTTACATATTTGCATTGTCATATGGATAAACTTTATACGTTGTCTGTACCCGTGACAACTCAACTCACATAAAGGATTCACATAAAGCCTGGCGTTATCACATACATGAAGGAGATTCATCAGTTGATAAATTGAGATAAATCTCTCACAGGCATCTTTAATTATCCTTCACATCTCTGTCGCAATTGTCGCCAGAAATCCGTTCTTTATTCATTTTATCTGGCGTGAAATATCTCCATAATTGACTTGATGATACATATTGGCAAGTGTTTAGGCCGTAAAACTGATGATCAATCAGTATACAAATGAATATAAGCCGTGGTTATTTATGAATTTTCTTTCATTGCACGGCGACAACTTTTCACTTTGTAATCTCCAATCATTGGAGAGAAAAAATGTTTCGAATTGATAAACATCAGTATACATTTCTCCGGACCAATTCATTTCATGTATTATTTGTGGAAAACAGATCTTTCGATCGACAATTACTTTCTGCTAAAAATTGAAAAAACATTCAGATGAAGTACAGGTTCTTCTCATGAATGTTTAATGAATCCGTGACATTGATCTGCTGTCGAACAAATCGCAATCGACAATTATTAGACGCAGATTTTCTTAGTGTCATCTCGACAGAAAATTTTATCCAACAATCGCCGACACTGTCCATTGATAAGTGCACAGCGACGTATACAAAAAAATTCTTCCGATGTAACTTCCGGCACAGAAGCCCGAACTCGATTCACCCCATGCTCATTTTGGAGCCACTTCAAAGCTGATCAAACTTTCCAAAGCAAAAGATGATTTGTAGAGTCTTCACGTCCCGCTTGAAGTTCAGCGGATGCTTGTGGACCTCGAAAATCTTCATAACCATCTCCACCCGAAATAATCAGAAGTTTCGTTCGAGTTGTATCATTTGGAGGGGTTTTACCAGTTCTCAATGAGAACCGATTCATTTTAGGGCCTGGATCGGGTTTTGTTGGTAGTGGCGTTTCTACAAACGTGAGGAAACGCACGTGACCTGTATGACCATGTGGAATACCTGAGGAACAAATGAAATTACCACATGAAAGTGATTGAATTATCGCAAACGAAACTCACCAGATACTGGCGGCGGTTGTGGCAATCTCTGTGTAGATGATTTAATGTGCGGAATAGGTACAGTAAGGAGAACACCAGCACTTGTGCCGATCCACAGTAGGTCATTGCACGCTAAGAGCGCAGTGACACGAAGGCAAGCAGCTTTATGCTGTCGTATTATGTCATCGCAACCTGCAACAGATATAACGCTTCTGTTAAAATAAACTTCGATGACATTTTTTTCTTGATAATCACTTCAAATTCAGAGTCCATATGAATTCACAGGAAACAGTTTTGCCGTTTCAGATTTGATACTTACTGGCAAGCATTTTTGTTACAGCTGGAGCAATATTGATTTCAGTTAAACATTCATAGGTATTGACGTGGAATAATCTGAGTACTGCACTATTGTGCAAGGAAATCCAAACGCCAAGTCCTCCAGATGCTGCCATACAAGAAACTGGACGAGCATTGTCACCACTTACATTCAAGACATGCTCAATTTCCAGTGTTATTGTGTTGATAACTTTGATTGAATTTTGACAGCTGCACCATAGATTACCAGAGACTGGTACCATCTTAGTTACGGGTGATGCTACTGTACCAACTGTAACTATCGCTGGATTCAACGTGTTCCATCCACCTGTGTAACAGACCTATTGTTAAAATTTCACATCTACAAATCCAACAGATATCGCCAACCACTATAAAATATTATCCACTATTTACCATTTTCACGGGTATAAACACTAATATCACCATTCGCTAATGCAACGAACACTTTGTTATCCAAATATCTGCAACAAGAAACATAACAGTAAGCATGAAAGTCATTGAATCAAATTGCGTTGATAAAAGAAGTGCCAAGCAATAATTACATAATCGCGTGAACGCTGCTACCATGTTGAATATTTATTTTATTTTTTTTAATTCGAATATTGTCAGTACAATTGTAGACGTGGATGCATCCATCTTCAGTCCCCAACCACATTGTTGGTTGATTGATATCCTCCTCCATAAGACCATCTATACTTAATAGATCACCACACAGTGAACCGCCGGTTGTGTCAGCGCAAGGAATGTCATCAGAATCCGAATCTTCGGAACTTGAACTACTGTTATCGATATCAGAAAAAAATTTATATTCATTTCTTGAAAATATCATTCTCAACATTTCTTCATCACATCTCTTATTTACCTATCCAATTGGATATTCCCAGCGTTTTTATCAGTACTTTGTACTGAATTACCAATGCAATTTTTATTACTATCAAATGTGTTGTTGTTGGATGTATCCAATATATTGCTGAAAATAAATAACGAATGACTGTTAGTTCTTTTTTATCATTTTGTCTGTTGCATCCTTCACAGTAGTTTTACATTGCTAGAGACACATGTTAACATACCCAGACGTTAATGCAGGAATGCCAGCAACGCACAGTATTCGCGCGTTGCAAACTCCATTGCAGGAAGTTACTTGTGGTGGTTCAGGACTCAGATTGAGAACACAGACTTGGCCAACGTATCCATCGCTGTTGCATACCCAAACGTCACGTGGACCTTGACTATTTGAAATTGTTGGTGCGGCACAAGTGAATTGTAATCCAGCTCGTGTTTTCTGAATCGGTAAGGGTCCAACGAACTCTGGGCATGGCCTTCTATTAGCTGACAATGCTAACTTATGTTTAGCTTCGTTGAAACTCTCCTCCCAGCTTGCTCTTTTATCCGGTTTGGCAAACATCACGGATATATTTTCAATACCCGACCTAGGAAACGTTGTTGTTGTTATGTAATTAGAATATTTTTCCAACGAAGAATTAGGAATTGTCTGAAATGATTGAACACTTACGGGGTGTTGAAAGTGAGTTCTAAGCATGCCAATTGTGAATGCGCTGCATTACGTTCAGCTAGTTGGCGTTGTGTTTGAGAAAGTAAGTCCTTAATGAGATCTTCGAGTTGATGTTTGGCTCCATGTAAAGTCCCAGCGAGTTCCTGGAGTTGGGATAATGTAGCACAATCTTCTCTCAGATAATCAACTTCTCGTGCCATTTTCCGCAAATTCTCATCTTTGGCTATACAATTGGATCAATTAATCTTTCTTGTGTGCTCAATTATATCTGGCATAATTAATTAATGATAATAGTCACCTTTCATAACTTCTAAATCATCAAGAGAAAATCGTGTCAGCAATTTGTATTTATTGGCTTCGAGAAGGCCAACCAAACTATTCGGACATGAAGTCCTAAATCAATCAGAGCACATATAAAATACAATCAATATTTATCGAACAACTGTCTGATATTCATGGATATTATAACAACTTGCGAAGATGAATTTCTTACGTTGATGGTTTTCGTATCGTTCCACTCCGGCGCTTAATACTTGTGATGACAAAAAGATCCGAGAACAAGAACAGCGCACGTTCCTTACGTGTTCCTTGATTGGACGTGATTGTGACCAAATCATGTCGAATGAATGATCTGAAATATATGAAAATATTGAAAATTGCACAACTAGAAGTAGGAGTATATGATCATAAAATTTTGTAAATGTTCACCTATCATTGGTAACTATTCCTGCCAAACCTTCCACCAATGATTGAACTTCTTTCAATGTAGTTTGTTGTTGTTCCCATTCAAGTGATTCTCTCTCCGTACAATTAATTTTTACAACAAGTTCATGAACTTCACGTTGGGCTGCTGTTAATAAATCATAATCTGGATGTTTTGCATCTGTATTCTTCAACAGCCGTTGAATAAGTAACTCGTACCTCGGAATTTTTTGGACGGGTTTAATTAACAATTGATCAAGACCAAGTTTTCCCTTGTGTTCTCGTTCCATTGTTTCGAGGAATCGTGCAAACGCGGGTTTTGCTTGACATGTTTTAATCGCCCGTTTCGCAGACTTCCAATTGTCAAGGAATAACGTATACGCTTCGAGTACAGCAGGTTTTTTAAACTGAAAAATATCACGGAAATTGTCGTGAAATAAAAATGATGAAATTCTGGAATCTTGTCAAAACTGTTCATTTGTCAAATGTATTTACCACATCAAGGAAAACATCACCAATTGTCTGACGCAACTCCCAAGTTCCCAATCGCTTCCTCAATTCATCGAGAAATATCTCATGTTGACTGAGAATAGCTGGAACCTGCCACACGAATAAATTAAATCGAAGCTCCATCTTTTATTTTTTAGTAGAAAGCTTGCGAATGAAATTATCAATTACCTGATAGAAAATTTCATCGACTGTTGCAGAGTCAATGAGACCAGCATTTTCAGGACTCTTCAGTGGCTGCAAATATTTCTGCAACAGAAAAACAATTGTTCAATTCACCAGTAAATGACGTGGATGTGAAATATTTCGTCTGAATATTCGTAGAAGATTATTCGGGACTCGACGTCTTACGTTTACTGTTAGATAATCATTCTCAAAGACGAAATTCATGACAACAGAAACGTTGATAGCATGAAAAAATGCGCTATTTATACATCGTGAATAGATTATATTAAGAAACACCACAAAATCACACGCACGAGCGCGAATGCATCATCAAAATATCCAACTTAGTAATAGAATGTTGATACACACTGCATAACCGGAAACTATGAAGTGGGTAGAAACCAAAATAGAAACAAAACTACAACAACATAAATTCATAAGAGAAAAAAAATAGATTGAAAAACAACTGTTACTCACATTGACTAGTATTTGTAGTGCCTCCACATACGATCGCTCTGTGTCGTAGAGTTCCACGACTACATGTGTCCTCGTGTCCTAGAAGAAAAAAAACAGAATTGTTGACAATGATGATGACAATTGCTCAATACTTCACGACATACACATCCATAGAAACGAAACGATTCAATACAAATGAACAAACACAAATGTTTATAACAATATGAATTCATAGATGTCGTCTTTTTTTTCTTGATTGGAGTTCATTTCTGTACTTTCTGACACACTATCAATGATCAAAGACACATCCCAATATATTTTCTATATTTACCATTGCCGCCATTCTATTCCTCTCAAACACTTTCAGATATTTCAAGAATGGTGACAGGATGACGTAAACAGAAAAAAAATTTCAGCGAAAGTAGAGTATTCAATACCGGAGTATACTTGAGATGAATTTGATTCACAATGAGATTTGTGTTAGGGAGAATTTTCTGTTGAGGATGAGGATACGATCTATTCAAATCGAGAGCTAATACAGTTGTGCTAGAGTGCACATCATGTTCGGAATATCACCCCTAATCCCTTCTACGTCAATTCGATTCAACAACTTTGTCACGTGTGACACGTGGAGTATTATAATGTCACATGTGTACAATTCTTACACATCAATGTTTTCGATCCCGTGCAGTATACGAATGAGTTCTCCTGTATCAACTCACGTCATATTTGTCTGTTTATCTTTTTTTTTTGGACAAAACAATTTGAACGAACACAATTGTATGATCAATAGAACAAAGAACTCTTCTTCAGTTGTCATCTCTGTGTGATAATTTTCTATTATTTTCTGCATAAATTTTCTATGCACGTTGATTCACAGTTGGATCACGTTCCCATCCTGATGATTGCACTTCATGTCAACATGTTGAGAAGAATGAAATGGAGTATGTGAGCAATTGAGTAGTGAAATGATTAATCGATAGAATCACATCAAGTAAACTCGAACACTCTCATAACGAATTCTATAATTATTGAATTCGGATATGAAGAAATGAACTGTGACAAATAAGACTTTCATGGTTATAATATTCATACACACTTTGACAAGTCAATAATGGAATTATGAGAGTGTTACACATCGATATAGTTGAAATGGTGAGATTTTAATTATATAAAATGACAGAGCGAAGTATTTTTGGTACACATACCAAAAGTGTGAACATTTTAAAGATAAAGCAAGACAGTTCGGAAGTGTTAGACGGAAATGGATCGTTATCGCGTCATCGTTGATCATTTCATTGAACATGCCAAGTCTCATTTTTGGCGCGTGTTTGTCTGAATATTTAATATTAATTTCCGCGTTGTATTTCAATGTCTGTTAGATAACTTTTCTTAATCTTGAATATTCCAGATGAATTGAAAGTTCGATTATTCCAATCGTCTCCAGATCTGAAATTTATTCACAATTATTTCTGATTCAGTTCATTCATACATATTTTTGGTCATTACGGCATTGTGTAAACTTTATCTGAAAATATACATTTGATTCACAATTCACATGCGGAATTCCAAAGTGTAAAGAAAATTTGCAATGAGGTATTTTTGACTTTACATTAAGTGCAAAAACCGCATTAAACAAATTTCCTGGATTCGTTTTGATTCAACTCAGTATTTGTTCTATGATGCATTAGAAAATGTTTTTGATGCACGTGGAAACATCATAAATTTATAAATCTAGAACATAAATTTTTTATTTCGATGTCGTCATGAAATTCCTCATCCACCACTCGCAAATTGTAATCAAAATATTTCCTTCATGAAAAAAATTTGCGTTGAGTGTGCAAACACATTCTTGGAAACTTCTTCATTCACGTTCGTTTACATCCGGATGACGTCAGTGGGTTAACTAGTTGGGGAATGTCGTTCATTCATGAATCAGAAAGAGAAAGAGAGTAAAAGAGAGAGAGAGAGAGTTAGAGTGGGTGAGGGAGCAGCCGTTTTGCATACATTACGAAAACATTATTATTATTACAATGATAACTCTTTGCAAACAATATCTTCAATAAAATGATCACATGAATCAATAAAAAGGCGGAACAATCAACAACGATAACAGATAAGCGGGAAAAAGTTTTTCTACATGGACAATAAACTTGACGAATTCGTCATCATCATGACAATTTTTTTTTGCATCAAGCAAGGCCATGGTAGTAGGATGTTGCGCGATGGAAGAAAATCATCGAACGAAGACATAATCGAAATATCGTAGGAAAAAGACGGAGAACATGAACGAAGAGGATCAGTAAAAAGAAGAAGATGAAATTTGCTACAGCAGTACACACACACATTCGCCAGGAATATCCCACTTGTGTTCGCCCCCTCACACGATCAAGACGACACTATGTGCGTTCACGAACTCGCAAAGTATAACCGTCCACCACACACAGTCACTCGAAAATACGGCTGAAATATTATTAGATTATATAGTTTGGAAAATCTCCAGCCGTGCACGAAAACTAAATAAAATTTTATCTATTAAATACCGAAATTACTTCGTTCGAATTTTGTTTTTCCAAACTTCCTCAATTCGTAGATTGAAAATGATATGGAGACATGAGAAGGATCAATGAAAATTGAAATCAATCAAAATTACTAATCAATCAACTTACGTTTCGATGAACCGGGGTCCGAGCTACCCTTTCAGATGAACCGCGAAGCAATTCAGCTAAGAGTTCCGGACTTGGTCCAGGTAAACCTTCGAGTTTACTCGGACTCGAAGTGGTTCTGTGATGACATGGCGTTGGTGGTTCGGAATTACTATTTGAACCAGGACTGTATGACAGGTTTGCTGATACTTTTCTTTTTGGTCGTAAACCGTCATCCAACGCGATATCTGACGTTCTTGGTTTTGCCATCTCTGCCTCCAGCATTTGGCCATATGGACCACGAAGCGGTCGTTTACTGTACCTGAAAACGACCGCTTATTATATTCAAAACCTGAATTGTTGTTCAATATAAGCAATGATGTTGAGTTTAATCACCTCATCCACTTACGAATGCATTTGTGTAACGGAAAAAAATAATCCCACACACAATTTTTCATGATCTGTCACTAATTCTATTTTTAAATATCATATACCACATATTTACCTTCGTGGTGCGTGACCCTCGCAGTCAGATACATCACTCAAGGTTGCTGGTGGATCATCCTTCTCCTCGCTACTCTGTGCTGACAATTTGTTTCTGTCATTCTCTGATGGCTCAGGCCATTGAGTGATGTATACTCCTTTTCTACGTTTACTTGTGTCACCACGATATCTACGGACTTTTCCCGAAGGCGCTGCTGATGATGCCTCTGACGATGGTGTCTCACTTGGTGCACCACTTGTTTCACTGACTTGACTCAGCCTTGGCTCTTCTGGTGGTGGTGTAATAATTACTTCGTGCAATTCAATTCGATCCTCTGTATAGAAACAATACATCAATTATATTTAATTATTCTTCTGTGCAATTGTTTTACGATCCGATTGTTATCTTTGAAATAATTCCAAGTATTTTAACCTCTTGGCTCTGTTTCCTCAGAATGAGTATTTACAATTTTGGATATTTTCTCCAATGTTGACATGTCAGCGCTCGTAATATCTGGCACTGAACTAATTTGCAATTCTTGATTGTCAGTTGTTGATTGAGGTTCGGGACTGGTGAGTGCACTCGAGGTCGCCAAACTGTCAGAACCATCGCTACGCGGTCGCAATTCTTCTAAAGCCATTTGAGTTGCACCAAGACCTTCAACCGAACCTACAGCACTATCAACACTGGGGGTGGACGCGCGTAGACTCTGTGGACGATTTGGGCTATTTTGAGGTGTGGAAACATTTGTGTTTATTGTTGTTGTCGTTGATGCTGATGTTCTCGGAGTTGTAGTTGATACTGTTGAATCACCGCGTCTTCGTGGCAGTGTACTTGCACGCACATCTTTCAATTCTAAACGATTGGAAGTTATTGGCTGGGTCCGATGACGGTTACCTGATGTAGAGATACAAACAGAATTTCGCACTAATAAATTGATATCAATCATTAGATCAAACTTATTCCAATGAAACATTTGTCAAATCGAATGATTCCTCTTATTCATAAGAAGGGAAGAATGAGGGGCAAATGACGCAGCGACTTACACATACATATATAATGAAGCCCGAATGAAAAGTGACGGGCGCATCGGTTTCAAGGTTCCAAACCCCGAAAGACGTCGCATGTGCCAACGTTGTTATTTTGAAAGCAACGTATACTGTACTTTGGTCGTGTTCGGATAGCGAATTTTGCGTATCTATCATCCCGGTGACTAATCGTATGTGGTAATAATGAAGATAAATAAATAAAATGAGAAAAAAAGTAAACATGTGAGTTCAATGGCGGGATTGATACTTTCTTCTGTCAATGAATCGATCTATCTTCGTGGAGTGCATTTGTACACACGAATATGCAATGGAGTCATATATTGTACCTTGATTGAAGTCCACTTGGCCAAAAGATGCACTTCTAAATGGCACGCCTGTACGATGAAAATTCAGGAGTGATCCACGCGGTTCCAATCTCGTAACAGCATCTCTTGATTCGCTATCACTGTTACATCCTAATGAGTGAGTTAAATTGGTTGAATCGTGATCATTTGTACACTTAGAACTACTGTTCAACAATGAATCACTGTATTGACGAAAATGTTTTGGTTCACTGTGTATATCACTTGATGAATGTTTGACCACATCATTATTGTCATAATTATTCTCAGAAACCAACACCGCGTCATTATTCGATCGAGATAAATGTCGTGGCAATGTATCAAAATTAGTATTAATTTTCTCTTCATCATTATTTGTTTTTAATTGATCATCAATATTGTTCTTGTCACCGACACTTTCACTACGTACAGATGTCTTTGGGTTTGTCCGATGTGGTTGATGATAATGATGATCATTAACACTATTTGTGCTACTGAATCCATCATTAGCATCGTTGGTGTGGGTTCGTGATGATTTATTCGTGTCGATATTGACTTGATTCTCTTGACCCTATGAACAATCATTTCAGTTGTAACATGAAGATCATTCGACATTATAATGAAGAAAATTTCGCAGTTGACTTCACGTTCTTACCTGATTACATATGGGATTATGATGATTATGATTGTGATTATGTTGTTGATGGTGATGATGATGATGCTGCTGTTGTGTTGGCGGTGGTGATGACGCGTGTATACGCGATGGTCTTCGTGGAGGCGGTACAGGCGCTGGACTTTTCAATTTCTCTGTTAATACACGTAAACGTTCGGCCTTGTCGCTGCGGGGACCGGAAGAGGATTTTTTGCCGCTTCCTCCTCCGCCCCCGCTCCATCGAAATCTGGGCAATCGATCCACTGCTGTTATCGTTTGCTCCTGGAGTGCAATTTTGATAGCTGGTGATGACTAAAAATTGGAATGAATGAATGAGTGAGATGAATGAAAGATGATGTAGGTGAGATTGAAGAGATGAAGAACAAACAATAGATCAACTGGTCTCAACCATGACAATTCTTGGTTGCTCCTTTTCTAGTGCCTTCAACAAATTTTATTGAAGATTTTCAAATGAATAATTGTGTCAATTTCTTTAAGCCACTGACGATATGCTCGATCTAAGTATATGATGAGATTCAAGTGACTTTCGACACACCAGGAGAGCGCGCCACGACGACGAAAAAACGCATGCTCAAAACGAATCTTCTTGGGTTTGGCGCACGATAAAAATAGGCGATCACAGTCGTCTTGCGGTAGCTCTCACTCTCTTTCAAATACAAACGAATTTCTACATCTATACATATATAACAACGCGCATGGACCATGTCATTATACGACTGTTAGTGAGGAGTGACGTTCAGAGATATAAAAACAACGTTGGTTCATATGTTGTTAACATCTTACAATGTAGGAGAGGGAATGAGTTATTGTGACGACGATCGCGTCGTGTATTGTCGAGGACATATCCACAGATAATTTTTAACTTCTCACTCTCTATCACGACCAATCATTAAATATAGACGTCTCGATCCATATATATACATAACTTTAATATAAGTTCATGAACGGAAAGCAGATGAATTCTACGTTGATAAACATTTCATCACTCATGTGAATTTCTGTTGCACTTTCGATTACATTTTCATTCCTTCATAACTGTACAAAATCCAAAAATTATTGATCCACTCGATTCAGAAGGAAGAACTTGACAACACCTTTATTCAATAAAAACTTCAGTATAAAAATTAAGAAAACACTTGAGACATTGAAGACAACTTCAAAATTGCCATATAGTCGCTGTATGGAGAGAAATTATTGAAAGAGAAATTTGAGTGTATGAGTTTGTTTGCCAACACACGCGAGACGTTTGGATGGCGAGAGTATGGTTGATTATTTTTGTGGGTACCTGAAGTTTGAGAGTGTGATGTTTGGTCCACTGAGCAATTTGTCGTGGCACAGAGACAGTGTGGACTACCGGAGCGAAACTAGAAGTGGAAAAGACGACGTTACCCGTGTCGGCGGTGGACGATGGTGCTGAGGATGATTGCGGTTGCTGGGTAATGTGGCTCCCGATTTGCAGCCCCCCGCAGTTATTATTAGCATTTGAGTTTGACTCGGTTTTGGTGGGAGGCAGCGAACACTGTCCTCCTCCATTACTACCACCATCTCTTTCCCCTTCATACCGTTGTTCACCAACTACTCCAACTCGTTTACCATCAATGCCAGTAATGTTACCGATGCTTCCGCTGAAATTTGATGTTGCACCACCGCCAACTGAGCCACCACGTGAACTCACAGTTGATGATTGTGATAATCGTGGCAATGGCAATCGAGATTTAGAACCGATACAACAACAATCAGCAATGCTGGATGTCAAATCAATTGTCGCTTTATCCATTGATGTCTTTCCATCGTTCATTTCGGTTAATCGATCGCGGGAATTTCCATCGCGACAATGATTTTTCTGACAGCGTTCCAATGAATTTCCCGTTGAACTTGGTTGTTGTATACTTTCCTAAAATGAGATAAAATTTACATTTTAATTTATAGATAGGTGAATCCAATTGGTCGAATTGAAATTCAGTCAATGATTCCATGGACAATGATGAAGACTGAATGTATTGATAAATATAAACAACCTGCAGCATCAACACATTCAATATTTGGTGAGATGACTCACATAGAAGCCTATTTGGTTGTATTATTTTAGAACCCACAGCATTTTTCAACACAAGTCATAAAAATTGACGTATGAAGGACAAACGTTTTCATTACATAAACAGGAAGTACAACTTTCAATACTTCCAATACTGGAACGTATATTTAAACCACGCGTAATAAAGTGAAATATTTCGAAAATGTGGCCTTCTCCATATGCCTTCCTTACACTTCTCTTGTTTATTTCATTCGAATCTATAAAAAATTCAGCCTGGAATTTTCCTGAAGTTTCTCTGTTATGAAATTATTGGAATTTATATTGGAACGATGAGATGTTTGATGAATAAAAAACATTCGCAGCAATTTATGACGAATCTGAAAGCAAATGAGAAAATATTAATTCCATATTGAGATGTTTTACCTGTGATAGACGAATTCCATATTTGGTTCCACCCAATACAACATATCCACTGGTATTTTTCACAGTCATTGCGCGTGCTGCACCACCGAACCATCCCCCAATGCCACTGCTCGTTTTTTCGTTCTCGACACCACCATCTCCTTCTCCACCGACACGGGGCATTCTTCATCCTTCCCTCACCCTGTGAATACATTTTTTATTAATATAAATAAATAAATATCATAACTGTTACATTTTATTTTTTCTTTCACAACAGCAATAATTATGAATTCATTTTTATTTCTTGCATAAACAGGAAGTGAAGTTTTAAATTACAGTCACGTAATCGGAAATAACGGTAAGTCGATATTTTAAATAGAATTTTAATATTCATCGTGCGTGACTGAATTAATATTTCGTGGTATAATATTGACTGACATAGATATAAAAATTGAGTGAGAGCAAGTTTGTGAATGAGTCTGTGATGAAAATCAATTAAATATAAAACGATACAAATGAATATAAATTAATTTGAAAGAATTTCCATTTATTTATCATCATCAATTCGACTTGAAAGAAAATAAAAATTCATTGATCAATTTGCAATAATAAATTCTAACTAATGACGCTCTTTATTTTTTATTTCTTACCCTTTGAGTAATTATGTAAATTCACGAAGAAAATTTTATAGGTAAAATGACCAGATGAAATAAAAAAAAATACAAAAACGACTACGCGTAATGCCCATAAATATTTTATATCGCATCATAAATTTCATCTCTTGCAAATTAATTTTTTTATTATTTTATATTTTTGTATTATGTCATTATATTTATCAATTAAAATTGTAAAACACAAGATAAATTATGATTTCATAGTAATGATGACGATACAACCAATAAATATTCAAAAAAAAATCACGACGGTTCTCAACCACCCACATCTCGTTAATTCTGTCGATTAAACTGCCTCAATAAAGTAATTGAAATGGATAACTATGAGACATTGCAATGCGCTTTTCACATTACTAATTCCACGCACATAAATGAATTTATAATCAATTGCCCGGTGAGGTAAAAATTATTTGCTTGTCGCAAGTAAACTTTCGTCACTTATACATTAAACGATAAATATTTGGAAGCTTCGTCATCGGAATAAGCGTGTAAAATTGTGGTTTCATCGTTGTATGTGGCATATTTGTGTAGTTTATTCAAGAAGCGATAAAGCCGCGTGTAAAACTCGTGAACACAACGACATGACACTCGCACATTTATATATATAAATATACTTCATAGTTTATATGTATAAATTCATATTTTTTGTCGAGCATTTCTGTGTTCATCGATTAATGTTGAAATTTTTGTTTCATCACGTTGTTTCACTTACACATCTACAAAGTTAATTTACACATTGCATTTTTATTCACACGTTGCTTTGAACAAGTAAATTTCACACGATTTACAATTTTTATTGATTTGCATATGTAACACACACACACAAATTCATGTCAATCATTTTTAATTGTTTCAAGCATCTGCTCTCATTACATCAATGCGCAGAATGTTCAATGGAATGAGACCTTGAATAATATGAACTTAATGTCTTGATACACCATAAAACATTGTGGACATGAATCGCATTTTTGAGGAATTAATAACACGTTGGATAATTTTTTTTTATTGTGCAAATTGAACTAGGACGATTGAAAAATTCAATTGGAAATATTAAAATTGAACGATCAATATTTAATAGATGGAAATATTGCACCGAGAATTCGAGTCTTTATTCGATATATTTATCAATCTTTTATAACCAAAAATTTGTAACATGATTGATAATTCAATTCATTCGTTTGCACTCGTTTCTTATTTTTTTTCTTTTCTTTATCTTTGAAGCCAATGAACCGACAAACACTTCATAATGTGTGCGTGTGTGCAAGCACAAGGTCTTTCAAGGCCGTTTTTCAAGATTCTGTGAACTAGTGATGAAGACTGATATAAATTACGCTGGTTGAAGAGAAATTATGATGAATTTCTGCTGTGTATACATAAAATTGAAGTCATTATGCAAATGTGAACATTGAACGTGTCTTTCTTGTATAGGAATATATTTGCTCTTGTTGTAATAGTTCGATGTTTTTGTTTTGTCTTCAGAGGTTGTTCTTTATTGTTGTGTTGGTGTTAGGACCATCTTGGTGAAAGCAAATTCAGACGAAGAACGCACTCACCGGCTACACAACAAGCGAATAGACCACTGGACTTTATGATCTACATCAATATACAGGGTGGGCTAATCTGAGAAACAGATTTAAGAGAAGAAGAAAACTGAAGGAAGACACAATTGAATATTGCAAAAAAATTTGATAGGTAAAAATAATTTCCCCGAATTTGTACCATTTCTTTCTGGTAAATGCAAATCAAATCGCAACTTATTAAAGTAAAAATTGCTAAATTTCTTCTTTTTGTTTCGATTGAGAATGAATCAATTTTATTTTTGGCGGAAGTAATAATTTCCACAGAACTTGAAATAGGTTCGGTATCCTGATACGAAGCGCAAAAATAGTTTTGGGATCCGATCATGAGAGTTTGAAATTTAAAAATGAAATGAATTCTGGACTCACATCTTTTCAAAGCAAGAGAATAAATTCGAAATTATTGGGAAGATCACGAAGAATGAAAATGCGGAATTAACCAACAGATTACAGTTTGTGATTGACAAACTTGATGTAGAAATTCTGTTAAGCAAACAATTCAACGCTTCGTCTCATTACAAAAATAATTGAAGAAATTATACATTCATGACAATCGATCAAGTTTAATATGAAGAATTCCGGGTATGAAATGACCCACCCTGTATATGTTTAGAATTTTCTAAATATGTAGCGCAGTCCTAGAGAAACCAATGGAGTTCATATACGTTAACTGAGAATACGTGTATACACATGAACAAATATATCCGTATCAAATTTAATAGTGAAGACGTTCAGTGTGATTTCAGAAGAGTCCGATGTACGCGCGGTATTTATAATACCGGGTTGGATGATAATCATAATTATGATGGTGATGACGAAGAGTTGGCAATGGAATATTTAAGTGTACACATGTAGATATTCATACAAGTTTAACTTTGTGTATAAGAGAAGTAATTTTTGTGGAAGGTCACAGAAACACGGCAGTGTGAGAATGTCGCACGAGTCAAAAGAATAAAATTTGTCGTCATATAAACATATCCGAAAATAAATATCAATTCATTTGGTTGTTTAACTGTTAAGTGAAGAAGAGAACGTGCAAGAGAGTGGGAGAAAAAATAATTTTCACATCAATATATTTATATATGTAAATGTGAAAGGGTTACCAACTTACTTTCGTCGTTGGTTGTTCATGCTTTGAATATAATGGTTGTACGTGTGAAACGAGCGCGATATCTCAAAGTAATCATCTTTTTCAGATGGGGAAATTGTTTGGAATTATTTCGTAAAATAAATTGATAATACAATTTATACATTTGATATAGTCGAGGAGAAAATTTCTCTGCACTCAAGATATTTATCTAATCCATTGAATTATACAGTGTGTATATTGATATTTAGTAAAAATCACGATGGAATATAATCTGAAATGTACTACACCGCATCTTATTTCAACCACGACCACGCACGCGCTTTTTACGCTTTAACTGCATGACCAATAGATGATTGAGAATGCAAATATTTTATTTGATACAGGACATTGCACTCACATTCGAAGAGATTTCACATTTTTTCTTGTTTCATTTCTCGCTGCTGTGCGTTGCACAATAACTCAATATCTATTTTGGTTTTTTCATTTCAGAATTATTTTTATTTTTATGCATTTGAGGATCAGGGCGAATATGTTGTGCAACTACAGCCATGCACCAGCGCTTTTTCCTCCTTTCTTCTTCATCTTCACTTTGTTATTTTCTTTTGTTCGTCTTTAAAGTCGAAGAATTTTAAAAGCAGATTCAACCTTTCACTCGCTACTTTATAACTTGCACCATCATTCAACGATAAAAATCAAAAGAGAATTACATCACTCACAAAAAAAACGAATCAAATAAATCACCACTGATAATTATTTTACAATCGATTGAAATATTTCTTTGTGAATATTTAATTATGATTTATAAGTACAATATTGAAGAACGAAAAGTATATTGGCAGCGGCTCACTGGTTGTACGGGTCCAACCTCAGCGTGAACTGACGTCTGTGTGCGCGTCGTAAATGCAATCGTGGCGATATGGTAGAGACTTGCCGGTGTTCCACTAGAGGCAAAATTAAGAAGAAGGGGGTTACATCAATGCCGCGTAGCGTAGATGTACACTCAAACCTCACGATACCAGACAATGAAAATCAGAATAAAAGAAATAAGTGAGAAATGATAAGACCATCTATTGACACAGTGAAAAAAAAACATCACTGGAAAGAGAAAGTTGATGCTAATTGACAAGTAATACCGAAATCTCGCACTTTACAAATACCAAGACATTCATAAATGTTTCAATGGATTTATCTTCACGGAAGAATCCAAACAAATTTGTATTCATTTAAATTATTTATCAATTTCTTATCGACTGGAGAGTCAATAATTGAGAAGTGTAATGGACGAAATTACCCTGCTAAATATTTCAACACCCCCATTGATGATTTATACGAAAACTCATTCGGAAGTCAGTCTAGGCAGTTGATCCGACACGAACGTTCATCAACATTTCAGCTACGACTCTCATTTCAATTAATAAATTTCGTTAATGATCCAACCACTCGTCACCATCGGATAACATTGAAGATAATGGCAACAGTCATTTCATTAGTCCATTTTTATCGTATATTATCAAAGATGAATGCAACGATATGATTTCAGTCGGGCCCTCCTTACACACCCACGAAATACAGTACTGTTTAGTGAACAGCTTGATATGACATGAATATAAAGAATCGAAACAATAAAACGCAAGAATGTATCAACAGAAAGAAGTAAAGCAAACAAGGCAGATCAATAAACTTGAACATATAAAAATAGAACAAAAGTAGAAAACAAAAGAGTTTGAACGAGAGAGAGAATGAAGGAATTGAATGTGTATAAGTGAGCGGACAACAAACCACCAACTTGTTGAGCTCCGGTGGATCTGCGAAGCCGCTCGACTTGAGAACGACTGATCCTCTAGTATATGGTGGTTTAAACACACATATACACATAACAAACACACAAATTTAAGTGGACGATACGACCCGACGGGACTTGACTCGTTACGTACACCGAACTACAACGGAATATATCGAAGGTAGTGAAAGAGAGAGGGATCGAGACGGTGAGTGAGAGAGACGTTAACCGGACCCCATGAGACATGTGAGAATATGTTGAAGCAAGCAAATGAAATTAAAGAGTGGGGAGAAGATGTTTGGCTGGGTCCTAAGTCCCCGGACGATGGAGGAGCCATCTACGACATGCTTCGTCTCCGTCTGGGATAATAAAATCTCTGCATCCTGCTGCACCATTCCATACTCAGGAATATGATGGATTTATGCATTCACCCATGTTTATTATGGGGACTGATATGAAATGAGAGTGACTGTACTGTTGATGAAGTTTGCTCACGATGATCAGGTTAATTGGTTAAGTTGCTCGGCTAATTGGACCGATTGCACGATTCAGATAATTGAGTTTGCTTAGGTCTGTTGTAATTATAATATGTGAGATAGTATGCAACACATAATTCAGCATTAATATGTAAGACTGCATAACTCTTCTTACATTTTATCAAGCGGCAATGAGGAAAGTATAAGGACAGTGCTAATTGATATCCTATCAATAATTTAACTCATGAAATCTATCAGCTTTTTTTCTGTTTCTTCAATAATGTGTTATGATCCACTTTGAAACGTATTGATGAACATTCACTTTCTTTTTGTTCATGCGCAACATGCGGGCATGAAGCAACTTTTTTATCTCGAGTGTTTACTAATTTTCATATAAGGAATTGAGTATTCCCTTTCGTTTATCTCATCTTATCTCTTTTCACATCAATTAAATGTGAAATTTCATTCTTTATTCAATCATGTGATGTACTCGTTGAGCATATTCACAATGTACTGAATAATAATAACGTTCCGATGTTTACCTTATCACAACTTCAGTATGCGTTGTTTTATTTGCGATGTGATTGTTTATTTCCAGAATGGAATTTGAAGCTCTGTTGCTTCAGTTGTGGATGACAATGCTACTCACATTTTGCATACTCAAGAGTTTCTAACGAATTACATGGAACAAATTCAAGTGCCATACTCAACGTAGTCTAAATGATGTGTCTTGAATGCTTATCATCTTCTCAAGTTCTTCAGTCCTCTGCGAAATAATTATGCTGGATGTAGAGTCCGCGAAAACGATCACAATGCTATGTGAAGTACGATGTATTATGTTGGATCCGTTTAGTGGACCTCAACAGACCTATTGAAGATCATCATGAAATTAGGATGTGCGATTATTGCATCTTGTTCATTATCTAACAATAATCGAATATCAAAATTGTTGACTGATGATACTCAGCAACATTCTGCAACTAAATTTCATAATTTCTTAGTAATACCTAATTTATAAATGGATCATAAACAATGCCCGATAATTATCATTATTTATGTTAATGGTAGTTGTAACTGTGATCTGAAACTAACAGAATACAGAGTCATAGACATGACAAATGAATATCATTCATCTGTACTCTCTTCTGCGAACGAAGTTAGAAATTATTTACATTTAACGTGACTGCAATTATATCGTATCAGTACTGCTGATGTAAACCCTACCCGCCATCATATTACGAGGGAGATCTGTATGCAGAATACACGTGTTGCACGTGATATTTATACCTATCTGTGAACACGATTGTTCATATGTTGGATGAACAGAGAAAGTCAATGCAGATGTCGACACTGGCGTTGACTCACATTTGAAAAATACGCGCCTTAACAAGCCGATGAAAAATATGAAGAATATCAAGTATTTGATACGATTTCACATTACATAACTGTTGATTTTAATTACTTGTGGATTGATTAGAGGACCCACGCAGCGATCTCATTAACCCCACTTCCTTCTCTTTATGACATTCTCTTCCAAAATATCCGGAAGATCACACACAATCCCTTAGATAATTAAAGACTGTGTAATTAAATGAGATGAACATCTACGTATGCATAAAAATATACAAATCACCATGTTATGACGGACTGTTTGATATATTTTTATCTTGTGTGATTACTGTGCTGAGATCTTAACCAACATAACCAAACTTCAGTGACTCAGGCGCTACCAAGAATTATGTGGTTATGTTGGGAAGCTCAATGTGACATCGGAGTTATCCTCTCTCTCTCTCTCTCATAATTGTAGTTAGCGCCTTTCATATTTCTGGGGTTTGGGCGCGGTTTAGATATTTAATCAAGATCTTGGGCGTTGTGTATGTTTATGTGTCTCGCGCACTGTTCAATGCTTTCAATTGGAACGAGTTAATTGTATCGTCGCAAAAATGACTATTGTGAATTCATGTTGGTCTCCAATTATATGGACCAACAATGTCCGGACTGGTAGCAAAGTTGTTGCATGGTATACAATCGTAAGTGATTGGAATTTCATTTGTTATAACCTAAAAATTAAATTCACATCATTATCGTCTGATTCATTGAAGGATTCCTTTCATTCCAGGCAATCAGTTGTATTCTCATAATTCTGATTGGATATCAAATGTGTGGTGGTGATTCCACACAATTGTATAATCCTCTTTTTGAAGCTGATGTGAGATTTTGTAAGAATGTTTCTTGTTCGTATGAGTAGGATATTACTTCCTGCTGCTTCCAGATCATCATTAATATTTTTATTTCATATTGAAGCCCTGCAAGTATGGGGATCATTCTTCATAGTCTTCTTCACACTGCTAATCTTCTCGTCCCTTGCCATGATGAGCGGTATCGAAAACGTTATTAGAGCTTTGATATTGCCTTGGTTGGTACTTTGGTTTATCTTTTGCGCATTCCAATTGGCGTTTGGATTATGGTTACTGGGTGGATATTATATCTATGTAAGTAGTAGAATGTTATATGCATTGAGATAAATTGATAACAATTATTACACAGTGAAATTTGTTTGCAGTTGCAAGTTGTTCTGCCATGTCTCATTAACTGGCTGTGGATGGGATACAATGTAAGTGCATCATCCATTATCGATTATTCATCATGTGAAATATGAGAATGTGTTGGTAATTTCTTCAATTTTTTCATTTGTAGTTCTACTGTTGGTTATGTGTCTTATCTGCATACAAAATGATTGAGAAGTTGCAATCACCAAATATTGAACTTTTATGGCCTTGATGAAGTTTATAGTATTCTTATACTAATACTTAGTTATTAAGTATGTACTTCTCCAACTAAGCTATGGAACTTTTATCTTCATCGTGACCAAAAGTTTCGCTGGAACTTTGGGAATCCGATCAAAAAAAAAGAAGGGATCAAAAATTGGAACCACCATAGTTAGACTATATCATTGATACTGGTGGTCTGAAAAGACTCTCGTCCGTCCATATTGAACTATTGTTCTTATTCCATGTAATGAAGAGAAGTTTTAATTTTGATTACTTGACATTTCCGTCGCTTATTGTTCCTGAGCAATACTTTTCATATTTATATAACAAATAAATATTGACATTTTATGAAATGAAGATTTGTTCTTGCATTATTTCGATACATCAATCTCTGTCTTTAGATTGAAGATTTAATCGAGTATTTTGGAGGGGTTATAACTACAACTTTTTTGCGCGGGAAGTGGCATGATTTGATATGGCCAATCATATTGGCGATTGGGTATCAACCAATGACAAACTCACAAACCGGTTGCCATGACAGTTAATTTCAGTATCGTCTTTCATCAAATTCAGTTGCGGGTAATGTTTCAAGTATCCACTCAGATTATTATGTTACTGTTAAAACAATTGTGATAGATATAATTAAGTCCGTTTCGAGGTTATGTTGTGTCTCTATAGACGTAGTTACTCGATGAGAAAGAGAAAAATTGAAACAATTCTATTCATTCATGAACCGGCATTCATGACCGATATTTGTTTATCGTCAATCAATGGTTTCACTTTTGAACGATGACCTTGATATTAATACATTCAGAAATATACTTACGCGGCATTTCCCGGTTTCTGAATTGCATCAAGTCATGTGTATATCTGTAGTTCTGCGGGTGTGAGTGAGTAAATGTTCAAGTACTTTTCAGTGTGAGTGCGAGGGTTTTCATTTGGCATTCCAACATCCAATTTCGCCGATCGAATTCAGAAGCCATCCGGATTTTCAGCAATATTCGGTAAGTTACATTCCTTGAATCTAAAAAAGAAATATTTCATACGTGTCTTGTTTAGGTCTTCTTACATTCATTCACTAAAAAAATTCTACTCCGGAATTCGCAATCTACTTTTTATCGATGATATCGATTGATGCATAAGGAATTTCTCAAAATCTGTAAGGATTACATCTATGTAGGGAATATTTTCTTTCTATTGGAAAAATTCGTGATGAATTCACATCATTTTTCAATTGATCTGCCGGTAAATTATCAACAGCTGGTAACGATCAGTGTTGGAAGAAATTTTAACAATCGTACCCACTATCGTTATAAAAATTTTCCTCCTTAACAAGAAATTTTAAATGTAAGTTGAAATCATTTTATCAATGGCACGACAGTAAACCAATTTATTCACTTGGTCTACATGAAATTGATGTTTCGTGATGTCGTGACCTCGAATATAAAATGAGATAATAATGTAGGAGGTCGTGAGGTAAAATGCGAGTGTTCTACTAAAAGTGAATGTTATGGAAACTCGATATGTAAACTGAATAAGCCAACATACAGCTGCAACGGTTCTTATAACAAAAGCAACTGGTTATAAACCGTTGTGAGGGTTTTATTTTTTTCCAACCCATCCATTTGACAAATACTTGCACATTAAGCTAGGCGTTATTTCTCCAACGTTGAATATTGCATTTCATTATAATTTCACGTTCTTGTCATGTCTGTTATTCAGTAAAAGATACAAACGTTCTTTAAAGTTAAACCGAGAGTTATTCTTGTCACATATTTGACGCAATGTACAAGTCTACATGTACACAGTCAAGTAAATGATTCTTGTGCATGCGACGATGTCACCCGCATATAGAAACTCTGACAACAAGTGAAGAACATCGAGAAAAAGTTCACTCATTAATCATAAATTTTTCACGTTTACCAAAAATAAATTGTCTATAATTAAACATGAGAATAATTTTTCCTTCAGTATCAGAATTTGATTAACAATATCAACCAATTTATTGAGTCTTGATAATCGAACTTTCACTTTTCGCATTGGATGCAAAGATAATCAGCAATGTAACGTAATCATTCACTCGAATTGTACTTTACGCTCATATATATTGAAAGATGTAGAGAATATTAATGTCTCGAATTATTTGTCAAGCTACTGATTCGTCTCACATATAAATGAAATCATTACATAAGTGTGCATAGGAGAAAATCCTCCGTTGAACAAAATTATATTTTTCAATTCACATCAATATAAATTTGAGACGAATTATCAAATAACTGAGCACAGGAAACCGCTGAAGAAATATTCCTCCATGGAATTAACTTTGTCAAGACTATTTCCTCACAAATATTTTCCTTTTCTTCACTTCATAAACATAAGAATAGAAACACACAGACCATACAGGTAGCAACTTCCGGTTCTAGTTGTCACACTGGCATATTCCCCCAATATTTTCTCTATCTTCTCATCTGTTTTTCATACAACACCGATAAGAATTCCAAAATGTGAGACCGTCATGCACCATCGGTCAACATCGTAGGTGAAAATTCCGATAAGCCACAGTGATAAAACTCCACTTACTACAGATATAATTCTGTATTTAATAATTGTACCAAGGGCTGTGACACCTCAGTACATGAATGAAGTGTCTACATTCAGCATTTTCTCATGCAGACCATTCAATCGTAGACATCGAGGAATTCACTCATTGTTACGTCTGCAAACGCATGAAAATAAATAAAACCACCATTATCAACTCATGTACACACACACACACACACACACACACACACACACACACACACACACACACACACACACACACATAAATATTTAAAATATCTGAGACCAACATAAACGTGCAATTGAGGTTTATAAATGCAATTAAGCGTTCGTTGAGTCAATAACAACTAAGCTGTTCCATAAATCAATGTTTAACCTATAAATATTTACATTAAATTATGAGATATTTTTATTGCACTTGAGTTATGGAAATACAATGACAATATAAAATGATTTGATTGTATTGTATGAATGTTGATGTCATATGAGAGAGATTGAAAAATAATTCAACATTTATTGTTAAAAACACATATCAGTATTTACCTTGATGTGCATTTATTTTTCTCGTCTTCGTACTTCATTCTTTTCCCATTGGAATTTTATTTTCTTATTCTCAAGGGGTCTCTAGTGGTTATAGATGTCATCATCCGGTCATCGCAATTGGAACTTAATAATGTAAAACATGCATGCATAGCTACCTACCTCATTTTGCTTTCTATTGTGTGGTGTACCATCTGTGCTTACGCAAAGCCATATTTGTACATCCTATGGGGCTTTCGTATTGCATATGAATACAATTCGCAATTGCACGTGTCGATACGTGTATCGACATGTTGGTGACAGTGAGGAGAGGCCGAAGGCGAAAGAAATACTGAGGATATGAAAGCAGAGATATGTCATGTCGCGCCCATTGATTGGAATACGGAATATTATGAGGTGAATGCGCCGCACCTTCCCACTATCCTTCCTCTCATAAACTTTTTCTTTTTTATTTATTTCACTCGTTGTTTCCTTCTGCCTATGCAATTTTTCTTTCGTCTTTCTTTTTTCACTATTTTTCCCAACATCATTCGCATATTTTTTTTCTCATCAATTCTAATTTTGTTCTTTCTTTATGATCGAATTATTCACAATAAAATGTTCAATTACAAGAAGAAAAATTGAGCGATACGAATTGATGACAAATTGTTGACAACGATAAAGTTGGAAAATAGAAAGCGCAACGATCTGCAAACTTGCACAAACGATTGAGCTTTTTTAAAAATTGAAATTTTTTCTTGTCAACTGATTAGCAGTCGACAATAACAAATGTAATGGACAATAACCCGTATTATTATAGCAGTGATGATAACATAAATACATAATATGTCACTTAATATAGCGCAATTAAATAGTGGTGACTTGTGTTGTGCTAGCGCGTATGTCCATATGATTGCTCGTGCGTTGATGGGTGCGAACCATGTGAAACACGTCATGACCGTTATACGCACAATCAATTGCTCTGACGAATCGTTTTAATCGAGGATGAACTTATGCGAGCACGCGTGGGTGCATACAGAGTTTATATATGCACAGAAACGCAGTGTTCACTGAGAGACATAGTAGAACAGCTGTACAATATACATAAAATTACGTCTATGTCCAATCGGTAGAGTTAATGCGATAAATTACATCGATACTGATGAATCGACAACATGGAAAATGCCAATAGAGATTTACTAATTTCATTAGATATAAATTATTGATAAAGTCCAAACGAATTAGCGTAATTTACATCCACTAAAATTTTACTGACAAAATATATATTCAATTGACATTTAATGAAGCGTGAAAACTATTTCTTAATTTTTCATTTCACTTTCAATATTTTTAATAAACAATTAATTAAACAAATACAAAGTAAATGCACTGAAAATTGTGTAATAAACGAATGATCACTGAGAATGTCGTGGTTTTTGCGGATTTTTTTTGCATAAATTGTTGGATAAATAAATAAAAATGATAATTTGAATGCTGTTGTTGCAGCGAGAGATTTGAAATTTAATTCTTTTCATTATCAAGAATTAAAAGTCGCTTCTTTGTATATCCACATACTAATCCGTTGAAATATTTCATAGCACCTGATCCTATAGCGTGACAAGGTTGCGCGGTTGAATTAACTTAAGCTATTATTTATTGACAATGAATGGAAATAGTATGGACAATGATATATTATATACATAGTTGAAAGGCATTTTTTGGTTTGAGAGTACAATTACACAAATAAATTTGTAGAAATAATCTGAAAAATATATGATAACTATTAAACATACATCAAGTCTTAATCTCTAACAAAATTATTAGAAATCTTCATTCATGAATCAACATTTTTTCTACAATACCCACCGAAACGTATAAAATTTTAAATACAAACTTGATGAAAGGGACAAAATTTATCCCACAATTTGTCACAAAAAATTCACTCGTTTATATTTTTTTGATTTTCATACCGACAACTTTCATAACTGATCGCTTTTACCGTAGATTTAATGCGTTACAGTATTACTTAACTTTTATTAAACAGTTCTAATCATTGCGTGATTATATTCCGATCAATTTAAACGTATATACTTATCCAACATGAATATATATAAATATATACGTTATACATAACCTATAAACATGTTTTTATTTCTCATACATAAGTGCAATTAACTTTTATTTGTCTTTTATGCAACACTCTATTCATATACATAAGTGCAATTAATTTTTGTTTTTTCTTTCATCCAACATTTTATATTGATGCAGTAACTCAAGAAATGTATGTACATGTGATAATATACATGACTATATTATGAGGAATGCTGTAGCTGGTAGGGCAAATGAAATGCGGACAATTTACTTCATAAAATTTGTCACGCAAGCGATTCAATGAGTGATACATATTTGTTTGCTTAACCAAAGGAGAATCATAAGGGAGAAAGAGAGAGTGAAAGAATGCATCAGTTTAATACGTTGACCAAAACATCATGAGGCAAAATACTCACGCGGGATTCGTTTGAAGACTCTTCACATTCCTCCTTTATCCTTTTTCTCTTCATTATATATTTTACCGACATTTATACACAACAACCATATGTATACTCATCATTGTCGTTGTGTGTTTGCTTAACTTTTTTTCAGCTGCGTTCATGTGACTCCCACGCTCTTTTCTCTCAACTCACGTCAAACTCTGCCATGTATTCGTATTCACATGTATGAATGCACACAAGAATATAAATATACAAGATTGTGTTTGAATTGTGAGTATATACGAGCGTCATATCACACTCGTCTGTCTTTTCAGATAGTCCTCACGCTGATCATGAGTCCTGTGACCACTTAAACATTTTTATGATGAGTTTTTATGATTCCATTGCAAGTCCACTTGTGGAACACTCAGATAATCACATTGTGATGTACAGAATATCATTTTGTTTATTGTGAAACATTTTATGGAACTTGGAGCTGAAACAAATAATCAACAATTACAGAAATAACTTTTAAATAATTTTCTAAACAAGATAATCATCATATTCCAATTCTACTTACACAAATACGCAACAATGATCAAAGTTGGGAGAGTCAAGTATTCACCAGGGGCTCCATGATCAGAGTGGACTAACAAGAGTTCAAGATAGCAACTTTGTATTCTACATCATTATGAAATGAAAGGGCAGGACTTTCTGTGTGTTGCTGTCTTCTGTGGTTAAGTGGCTCCTCAGTCTACCACAATTGACGCTAAGGAAATGGAGAAGATGGCAAAACAAAAGAAGAACAAATGCATTAACCACTATTATTCAGCTGTACATAGAATGTTTGTCCTATAAAAATTCCAACAGTAAAGAGATCTTGTCATTCCAGTTGATAACAATGACACTCATCCATTAATTTATTTTCCCCTGTTCCGCGTTCCAAAAATCATTCTATCAATTATTTCAATCTTGTTGAAGTATAAATAATTTAACCTAATTATTTTAAATGAAAACAAATAGATAATGATAATTCTTTCTGAGAATACTGATGATGCGTGATACAAACAAAGGCAAGATGCACTTGTGGGTGTTGTTATAAAAATAAATATCCATATATGACTCAAGATCCGTTTCAATATGTACGATGGCAATGTGTGAAACGACAGTGTCAGCATCTTTCTCACATTAACATAGAATATATCAACACAACTGCGCACTTTACATGAGGGCCTGTGACATGATGATTTTTTGTTGCTAAGTATCATTTTTTTCCCTTTCTTTAATTCTTACACCCGCATTTGTAGCAACATCTGGTGATATTTCATGTGTGTGTGTGTGTGTGTGTGTGTGTGCGATGTATAGAATATATGGGAGGTCAAAAACATCAAGCATGGTGCGTGAGACAAACTAATCCACCAGAATGGAAGTGACATGGTTCGTGCATATAATTTCACACAGTAACAAACCGTTAATTCGTATATTGTTACAGTTACAGGATGTATTTCACTATTCGTGCCAATTATTTGTCTGATGATAATTATCGTGTTAAATAGTAACTTGAGTATAAACTTTCATGAATAATGTAATTTTATATATAGAAATTGTTCAATTTGGGCCAAGATGAATCCATTTGCATGGGAGAAAAAATTCCAACGATAGAAATGTTATAGAAAGGTACACTGTTGATGATGCAACTTGGGACAAGTTCTGGTTGATACCTGGATGAATATGACAAAGAGATGAATAAAAAAGAATTGTAATGAGAAGAAGAATGAATAAGTATAAAAGATGACCCACCCATTTAATGTGGTTTATATACATGTCAATATCAGAGTGGGCAAAGCTTACTTTGTCGGCTTCTTCTTTTTTTCTCTCCGCTCTGTTCTTTCTTGCACTCGTCCACTTGTCTTTCTTCTTACCATCAGACTTGCGTGGCAATTTTTCATTATACACTCTCTCGCCATTGTCGATCAACTCCGTGCGCAGGATACACTGACAAGACGAGACTTGCATGGTTAAACAAACCTTATATGTGCACGTTGAAATGTTGTGGAATACCAGTTACTTCCCTTATGTTGTTTTTCCACCATTCAACTCTTCATTTTACAATGAAACGCTGCTTTATACCATCGACATTTTTCTCCTCTTGTTATAACTGATTTATTGAGTGTTGATTAACGTTGCAGAATATTATTCCACACAAATTATTCCGTTGAATTAATATGGAGGTAATAGAAACACCTGGAAATGCAGGAAAAAATTAATTACTTTATACAATTCGATGAAAGAAATGAAATAGTTATGAGCTTCTAAGAAATGGCTGCCTATTGTGTGTCATATACGGCAATGGTTACTCATTCATGTATATGTAAAGGCGCAGAAGCTTTTTCTAAGAGTTAAACCGTTGCATCCCAACACCATGACAAATCGTGCAAACTTTCGGAGGAGAAATTAGTTTATAGTATCCTTCTGCATGCGCATATAGGTACGTCTAACACTCTACGGTCTCACAAGTTGGCTTCCCACACGTGTATATATTAGGAAAGTGTCTCTACCAACATAATTTCTCTCTGTCCTCGTAATGTCCACGAGATAAAAGCTGACATTTAAATTACTGCAGTCTCGCTATTGCGACGGTCTGTAAAAGATCGTCTATATCTCTTCTCCTTCGTTTCTATCTTTCCATTTTTCTTTCTTTTGTCATTGCATGATGAAATTATTGTTGAATAATTGGAGAGAATTCACTGAAGTCATTTCAAAGTTTCTCAACTTTTTTTTCTTCTACCATTTATCCATCATCTTCACTTCTGTTTTATTTATTCTTTGTCGCAATATTTATGAGTATTGCAATGTATATCGACATCACGGATTCATTCACGAAGCCACCAGCGTTTCATTGACAAGTGCATGAACCCTTTTTGTCTCCAAGTGTACACATCATTCCATCCACAGTTGACGGCATTCGTTCATTCGTCGTCGCCATTCTGCACAAAGATAAAGCAAAAAAGAAATGATGAAATAAAGAATGAAAGAAAACTTGATGTGGATAAAGGGAGAAATCGTAGGTTGTGTATATACGCCAAGTGAATCGACAAGGAAGATCTTGAGTTGCTATGACGTGTCATCGGATAGTGGAACTCAAGTGCTCGGCTGTATCAACGCATTCAAATTGACCGTGTCGTTTCAATCATAAAATATAAATGAAAAGAAACTGAGTGAAAATGAAAGAAATAAAATATACGAATTGCCCAAATGAATTTGCTCTTTTCATTGTTCACTTTCGCATTTTCTCTTTCGATTTTTATAAAATAATATAAATATTTGGATAAATTTCTATTGATTATTATCCATATGTCTTTTACAATACGCCCTTGAGACTCGAAAGAATTATAAATTACATACGTGTTCTGTTTTATCAATTGATCATACATACGCGCGCAATGCTATTCATTCTTTTGTGGAAGGTAATCGAAGCAAAAAAAAAATATTCGAACAAAAGAAAAAAAGAGAATGGATGGTATATATACATATATAAATGTTTGTGTTTCACTCTCGTTCATCGGCGTTTATTCGTCTCGTGAACCGAATAAAGAAACATGAATTTAACGAGAGATCGCTTTGCCAATGAACGACAAAAACTGGTCACTTGGAATCGTGCGTGAGATGCACATCGAAAAGATTTGTCGTTATTTCTTTTTATTTTCATTTTATTTCTCTTCAAACCATCGAACAAAGCTTCACAAATTAAACTGAATATCAAACTCAACCATTCAAGTACACTTCAATAAAAATCCACCAAGAAAAACATCAAATCCCCAACATAACCTAAACAACCACACAAATTAACCTAAGACCAGCACCTGACAATGTCGCTCACGAACTTAAACAATTCCAATTCGTCAAACAGTTGCGAATCGATGTGCGTACACCGGATATCAAAGAAACTTCTCTTCAAGTTTTTACACATGCAACAAAGAAAATAAGAAACACATGGATCGAATGAGAAACCCCCATGAACGTTCTTGGAAAAGTTGCATTGGTCACTTCGTTCTTTTACATCATTCACAACTTGTACTCTTTCAAATGTTCATCTTACTCATACATAATCATGTACATACGTAAGTATAAACAACACATACAAAATCTCATAATAAATCTCAACGAATGCGTAACAACATTCAATCCTCTTCACTATGATACTATTTTTTCCAGGGATGCACATTTATTATGGTTGTTGTTATTTAGTTGAAGGCCGAATCCAATTCGTGTTTTGTATTTTCATAGATACATATATACATACATATGTGTATAAACGCACATGGTCATCATGATTGCTGAAGAGGATCACGTGGGTTTTATATGAAGCATGGCGTGCTGTGTTGTATGGTACAATATATAAATACCATCAAAAATCCATTAGATCTTTTCACTGTGTGGGCTCATGTTCATATGTATTATATGAAGTGTGCTTACGTTTCCACCCACATTTATATGCATCCAAATGTATATACTTACTATGGTTCTCATATATACAAAGTGTGGTGTGCGTATGTCGTCGTCTTGGGCATCAAAGACTTGGCCGTAACGCGTATTTGCATGAGACATGTCATATTGTTGAATATGAAGCGAAGTCTCTGAGCTCAGACATAAATGAATCGTATGGTGAATCCTATTTATTTCCAATGGGATATAATTGACTTTGAGAACTGTATATATAAGAACTGTTTGTGTTTGTGTATGTATGAGGGTGTGTTAGAGGATTTGAATTAACTCTCTTCAACGTAGAGATGTGGAAAATTCTTTTTGAAAGGAGAATCCAAATGAGATTTTAATTCTGATGGATTTGAAGTGAATCGACAGGTTTTTTTTTCTCATGGAACATATGAACACTGGAAATTAACTGGTGTGTGTTGATTTTTAGAATCGATCGTAAATGGAAACGAAAGGTTTGACGAATTTTTTCTTTATTGCTTTTTTGTTTCGTTGATGTTGTTTAGTTAATAATTATTTGAATTCTATGAATTATTATAGGCTGATAGCAGTTATTACATCAATGAAGTGGACAATGAGATAAAGACGAAGGACATGAAGCATTCAATGAAATATATGGGCGGAGATATGTTATTATATACTAATAAATGTGTGAACGTTTGTAAAAGTGGTGCAGACGACGGTGTTCTCTTATGATTGTGGCTTCAAGGGGTTCTTTGGTGAGTTATAACTCAGTTGTGATTCATTGGGACCTGGAACTTCAAGTGCCATAAGATACCGAAGTAAAAATAAAAATAATGAGATGTATAAAATAAAGGGGAACTGGATTCGTTCCTTTATACTTATGTACGTGTCTGTACGTGTAAATGGAATATACATATACATACAAATGAGGATCAGTAAAAAATGTATGACCGGGAGAAATATAAATCGTTCTTCCGCCTTCATTAGCTGAGGCGCCGACCGATTCGCTTTATAAATCAATTCGCTCGACATCGACACCGACAAGTTTGAGTAACGAGAAAAAGGAAAATGTCCAGTTCGCGCCTGTGCCGCCATGTCATACCTTATATTTTTTTATATATTAAACTTCGTATGACTATTTGCATGTATGCATACATATGCGAGAACATTTATGTTCATTTTATTTGATATATAATTAATTGCCGGGTTGTCTATTGAAAATTGAATAAAAGGATGTGAAGAAATTGATAAAAGAACGCGAGTTAAAACAAAATGATTAGGTGGCCATTTATGGAAACTTGTATGGGTGAACATTGCCAGGTTGTTGACACGTTCAGTATTTCTATAGTTGATTAGGTACTCATTACAACAATTCAACAATTTGTATAACTTTAGTTCTATTCAACCTTGATCCTTATTTTTGCTTCGGTATCTTTGAACAGTTCCATTTGTACCAATGAAATGTGGTTAGTGCTGATAAATTATGTGGATGAAAATAATCTCGAGATTTATTGCGACTCTACAAAGTATTCTCATGATATTCGTTCTCATTTGTTTCATTATCACCAGGAATAATCACCGGACTAATGCACAGCGAATTATGACAGAGGAATGAACTGGCAAAAATATGGGAAATCGGAGAGCATCGATAAATTAAAAATAATATATTTTTTAAATATCCAAGTTCATATCTTGGCTTGACTTGGGCGCCCACATGTCAGAATGAAATGTCCGTTTTGGCCATGCAACTAAAATATATATATGTATATAAATATATATACGAGGACAAGCATTAAAGTTGGTTTGCATTTATGTACTACCTACGTATAAAAGAGCATCAGAGTTGCAATGAAGAATCTACATTTAAAATGTGGGCGTTCAATTGCTGTGAATTTCCACGAAAATGAGGAAGTAGTGAACTTAACTGTTGATAATGCACATTCGTTGAACGCAATTAATTTTTTTCTTTCCCCATCATAATATCATAAATTTCCCTTTCAACAAATCTCTCAATCTCAATCATCAAGAATATTGAATTAATTATGATTTTGTTTGCACAATATGCATACAAGAGATCAATTTGAATTACTTGAAAGTTGAATTGAGTGCAGACTGAATATTATCAACGCAATGAAGCAGTGAAATGATACATTTACATTACGATATGATATTGCAGCGGAGCATTGACGTTGACTGTCGACTGATCATGGCCGGAAGCGATTGATGATTGATTATTCCAAGTGTGATTCGTACATTGGATCTTGCATCGATATATACATCAATATATTTGTACAACCGGGCAATATCCAATGATAACACGAGTAGTTAGTGGCATTCACGTTTATATATAATTCATACATTTGTATTGATGATAATCAGTGATATCAAGTTTTACGCGTAACTCTCAAGGGAATCTGATAAGAAAGCGACCATCATCGATGAATTTTGTTTACTTGACATTATACACGTCTACACTGATCAGATGTCTCGGAATCAAACAACACAGGAGTGAAATAATATTTTTTTTATAGACAAATTTGCTTACTTGTAATTGAAAAAATTGTAACATTATTAAAATTTTTCGGAATTGAATTGGTAATTACAATTTTAGATTATGAATATTGAGCAGGGGATGGAATTGAACGTGCATATGCGTGTAATACAATTTATATAAAATACAAATGTGTATCACAATTCGTCCTTACAAATAACAAAGGCAATCGTGATCATTGTATGAAAAATAGCATGGCATATTTGTCGTCATGACTAAATTAAATTGTGTCACGGATATTATACAACAAGCGCGGGAAAATATAATATCATCAAGAAGAGAGTGTTCATTGTTCTCTCCCACTTGACATCTCTTATGATTCGAATGTGGGGAAGTATTTTTTTACGTAGATGTATATATATTGTACAATGTACTCGCCCGCAGCTGCGTTTCTACCATGCCTTTGTGACTAACTGTCTCAGACGCGGTTATTAATTCAATGGATAGTTGGCTAATCGCTCGTGCATTTTTCTTCATCGCATTGGATATATTGACGATTCACACAGACTCTTTGTGATGTGACGCCTTTTTTCTCATGTATTTATTCATTATTATGAGGTTAATAACCCTCAGTGTGAATGTACATGTGGGAGAAAATTGGAAAGAGGAATGAAAATGTACAGATGGATTTATGTTATTAGTTGATGTGGTATTGGAGATAATTTATGTATTTTAGATAATTTAGAGGGAATTGATGACGAATTTTCAATCTTCCGATGAGAAAATTTGTGATTTTAGTAATATTTTACTAAATTTTTAGTTAAAAATTCGCTAATTATCTCACTTTGTCGTCTACAATTCGATTATTCGTCCCATTTTTCTTGTTTTGTTATTGATAGAATTGATAAAATAATTTTCAAGGCATCAGAAATATTTCTTAAAATTCAATTCATTCCTTGAAAGACGAATGACAATAATTTTCCGATGGCAAATCCTTTGTGACTAATAGTTAGCAATGCACATTCTTCTCTTCTTTTCTTTTTAAATATAATCATTAATTTATCTGTACAATTCGTATTAACGGCAGTCATTTCCGATTTCACATAATTTAAATATCGTCATTAGTCACGCTAGCATGATTGCAACAACATTAGTGAACGCGTGGTAAACATTAAATCGCCATTCAATTTTACCATATCCGTTCTACAATGCTTTTTTCTTCAATCTTATTGAATGATTTAAAAAAGAATTTTTATATCTTCTCTTCTAATCAAATCGAGTTGTAACTGCTATTACCATAAATAGCAACATGCACAGTTGTGTGATGATTTTTTCACTCGGCATTGCTCGGGCTATAAATATTAAAAAGCAGATTCTCAATTGTTATAAACGGTTGGAATTGTAGCCACAGTCGAATGATTATCCATTTAAATGTTGGAATGACTTCTAATGAATTTTATTAGCATTTTTCCTCACGTTGTTGGTTATTATTAAATTTATTGGAAGACTTGATGTTTTATTAGGAAATTTTAGGTGTCAGAGTGTTTAATAAATGACGTCACATTGTCTATTTAATGTTCAATTTGTCACTGCATGAACTCACAGAGCAGAAATTAATTCACGAGGTAAATAATTTTAGTGTAAAAATTTATCTTTATTTTTTTTTTACTTAAAAATTTTTGTATTACATTGTTGTATGTTTGCTAAGTATATGAAAATCAATACCTTGTGTGTATTTAAAATTGAAATATTTACTAAATCAATATTGGACATCATGTAGACACCTTTTTTTATGCCCACCGTTTTTCTTCCTAAAAATACACATGAAGTCATGATTAATTTAAACAAAGGAGAATAAAAAATCTTAAAATTTTCTAGAAATAAGATTTACAGTCTATTCATAATGACACGCTGGTATAAAATAGCAGAATAATGACATGGTGAATGCAAAAGTATTTTTGAAAAATCTACAAATAATTCAAAGCGGAAACAGTGGGTATATACCAACAGCGATAAATATTGCGCAAGAGTTCCGCGAGGAGAGGTTGCCGGTTGGGTTGACTTAACATGGGCCACCGTGCACTCGCGTGTATACTCAACAATGTTTTATGCTAAATGACCGACGATGTATAAAGGAAAGAATCAACAATTATATACACTCAGTACATGCATGTAATGTTTAAATCAACTCTCTTAGAAATTGTCTTAAAAACATTGGAAAAAATTCCATACAATGATTAATTAATTATTGATTGAACTAAAAACAGAATAAAATTTTTCCGAAATTTGTGAATTTCAAACACTAATCAGACTTTTTTTAGCTGTGATCCACTGAGAGAAAAAAATGAATTTCATCTTTTTTAACTAAATTCGGACCCGGAGATTGAAAAAAAATCCTTAATAAAATAGCTGACGTCTAGCCATGAATAATAACAATAAAAAAATTAAATATTCATCCGATTCTCATTTGAACTGAGACTACGAACAGATTAAAAAAACGACAAAAATAATTTGAGGTTCTAAATGATCCAGGTCTGATTCTCTATGGTTAATTAAATGAGTGAGAGATCGAGAGAAGGTGGGAGCAATAGAGAAAAAGAAATTTACCATGCGGGTGGTATTTAATCGAATGAATATTTCCCACACTCATTTAATTATAAAAATAAATATACATTTACAATAATTATCTCATAATTCCATTTCATCTGCGATTGAGAGCTCATGCATAAGATATTAAATAATGAAATTATATGTCTTGGTAATAATTATTGATATGACATATTGCACTAAGTCGCTGAGTGGCAGACAAAACAATCGAAAAATTCTATTGAGAGGAAATATTCATGTTTATATGATTATCGCATTACAAGAACAATCGATCGAATGATTGAGTAATAAAATCTCGTAGAATTAATAGCACGAATCAATACGCTTGGTCATGGTGAGTGCAACGAGCGTGACGTAGAATGATTGTTCATGTGTGCAGTTCTTCTTGACATGTAAAAGTTTTTGTTACAATTTTTTACGAACAAATTCCTTCATTTCCCTTCATTTAAATAGCGAAATTGTCATTGCATTATTGCAAATTTATTCAGGATTATATTTTTGCAGTCACGATAAATAATTGACGTTGACTGATGGTGAAATCCTATTGTTATAAAAAATTGAAGTGATCAAGTATTTTATCCCCCTTCAATTGCACATTGAATTGTCGAATTGAAATTGTGAGTTGATTACATTCCGCAATATTCTCTTGGAATGATATCAGTGACCTATTTCACCGTATTATTATGTTAATTTTCATGATAATATCGATATGGTTCGCTGCAACAAAATAAATACCAGCAACAATCGAAGTCCTGACAGTTTTTTTAAATTTCTCCACAATTTTATTCCACCTCAATCAATCAATTTTCTCGATGTAATAATTCGATAAATAAAACCATTCAATTCAGACTCTAAATCAAAAATGAAATTTTATTTACCAAACAAATTTCTCTGGCAAAGTGAAAATGTGACGAATAAAAATTTTACTGATAAACTTCAATGTGAAATAATAGCAATGAAAAATTTTGTCCACAAGTTTGTAGAGAAATCATGAATGACTTGGATTTACGATCTCCAAGTCGATGAATAAGCAATTTCTATTGCCACTGCCAATGCGCATCATGTCCGACCACCGCGAAAGAGTTTCTACTCTCATCCTATTAGGCTCTCACACACACGATGTAAATATTCTTGTGTAAAGTGGTATATAGATCCGTAAAAAATCGCAAGAGAGGAGAGATATTGCGTTTTCTATTGAACACCTGATGAGATGTGTTCTCGTTGACCCGATTCCTTATTCGCTGTCTATGGATACATCAACAGATATTTTATAAACGAGATACATTCGAAAAATGCTTTTGATCAATGTCTGTCGCTTTCGCAGTTTGACATTGCACTTTCTCAAATTCTTTCTTACAATTTGTTATCATCAACATTTTTAATTCACAAAGAAAAAAAAAATACGCGACAAAACAATTGACAATTGATATAAATATTTATTTATTATCTAAAATTAAACCTATCAACGATGACATTTAATGAGGATTTGTTACGTGTTTGCCGAACCAGATGGTAAAGGATGTGGCATTAATTTTTATGAATGTTCACGATGAGAGAAAAGAAGAGTTTAGGTTGCCTGTTGTGTAGTAATTTTAGGGTGAAGAAAAAAAAGGTTCAGCCCATTTGCGTCAGACATAAATTGAAAGTTACGGTGGAATGGTCGTGGACTGTGGCCACGGATAGCTGAACAAAAAGGAAAAAAAGAAAAAATGTTATACGCACGACGTATTTTGTGTTGGAGTATGTGAAGAGTATTCCACAATCCATCACCACATACAATTCACCATTTCCTTTCGTGGTGTCTTCACATGCATGTGATCAATGTATGTACAGATAAACTTTGTGTACAGCAAAGAAATATGCTTCACACGTAATTTAAAAAGTCAAACGTTCGTATACAACTATCGTCACGACTCCGTTATCCTTAGTTGTCTCGTTTAAATAAAAGCCAATTCTCTATTTAATTTATTTTCCATATCTTTCATTGTTGATTAACAATTTCAATTTTTATATTTCAGCTTCGTGTACGATTTTAGATATGATCGTGCCACGTTTATCACTGCAACAGTCACACTCGACAAAGGGTAAGTCGTATTTTTTTGTTTTCATTTTTGGTCAATGAAAAATGCAAATTACTGGAGTAAAGTGACGATTTGAGATTATTTTATCAAGCAAGAATTACAGAGAGAATTAATTCTCTGTTAGGAATTTTCTGGATTTGGTATTAGTAAGATAAATGATTTTTTAATTATTCGCAGTGACATTTTCTTTTTGAATTATTGTCGAGTCTCAGACCAAGGTTAACACCATGGGACAGGACAAACAAACAAAAAATAATGAAGATAGTTAATTTTGACACAAAACTAATATTCTTCTATTGTCATTTTTTCGACTATTTATCTCCATTACAAAACGTGAAGCAAAGGGCGTGGCATCCCTAAAATTTTGTCTACCCCTAAAAATAATCAATCACTCCCTGAAATCAATATCGAAATAAACATTCTCCACATCTCAAACATGAACAACACAATGACAACACAAAAACAGGATTAACATAAATTCGGTGTTCCTTTCTTCCCTCTCAATAAGTACGTAAAAAAAAAAATTTGTTCCTTTCATATCCTGAAGTACCGGTCATATATTTTTCAGCGTAGCCATTACCTTTTATAGCATTTCGATATGATTTTTTATGAGCCAATAATGGACAGGTTGTACTGTTGCGTTACAATGAAAAATTATGATAATATTTTGAGTGTGTTGTGATTCTTTTGTTCTGTTCAACTGTGGGCAACCACGAAAACATTTTTATTTATAAACACAACATTGGTGAAACATATGCACAACATACAAAACACCAATCCCTCTTCAATAACATGACCGTCTTCACACATCTGCAATAAGCCGAGGCATCTTGAGAATTTTCAATAGTTACATTACATAAAGAAGTTTTCTTAAGCAACCATAAAACGGAAAGACGATGAAAAAAAAATTAAATACATAAAAGAAAAACGCAGATATATTTTATTATTACTGTCAAAAAAATAAATATGAAACTAATACTTTTAATATCTCATTCGTTTTGACTTTGAAATGTTTATGGCTGGGAAAAACTTCGACAAATTAATCTTCTATTCACATAAAATCATTTTGTCAACGAAGTTGAAATAAATTTTGTTATATAAGTTTACATTGTGAGTTAAATTAGTCAGTGAGTGCCAGATGTTTTCATTATTATCGTTAGAACAATTTTCCATTATCTTTGACTTAAAAAAAAGAAGGTGCTCTCACATAGCTATCATGAGAAATTTATAATCTGATATACAAACAGTGATTATAGAAAACACTAATGTCTATGGGGTTTTCAGCGACCTCCAACAATTTTTATCACAAAACAAACGTCAAATTCCTTCTTCATCTTGTTCACGATTACAACTCCAAATGTACATTCCAACTCATGATATGAATAAACATGCGATATTAAAATATAAATGACTAAATACACCTGTAAAACACCAATGAAATTAAATATTCTACTAAATAAAAAAATTACACACGATGAATCACTTTTTGATTAATTTTTAACCTGAATATCCGATGATGTATAAGGAAAGACCAAGAATCATTGAACAATGACAAATGAAATTCCATTCGCAGAAAAAAAAGAAAAATGAATGAATATTAATTACACATAATTTGTATCAATTACAATTTTATTTCTTTTATTAATTTCACCTTTAAATAAAAACGAGAAATAAACGAACACGAAGAATCATTGATAATATTCATAAGAAATGTAACTACACATTCAGATATGCTCAAAGTTAAATCACATAATGTTAACCAGTGAAGACGCACGTGCTCTTACACGCGTGATCGTTCCTCGTTTTAATCACAGCGGATTGCATGCAATTTTTTTCAATGTTACAGTGAATAATTACACTGTATACTTTTGCTATACACACGTATGTATTCATTCACATAAATATAAAATTAAAATCTCGATACATTTGTATATATGTTTATACACATGATGTACATAATTCGTTTTTACATGTGTGGTAATTCTTGAGGTCGATTAAAACAACGATAAATTGAAATGAAGTGATTCGTAGATTATGTGTTTATGTTTTTTTTAATACTTTTTAAAACAGTTGGGTTTCGCATGGATATTTTCAACTGTGTTACAGTGTGTGTTATTAATGTGTACATTATGATAAATAATAATAATAATGATAATAATAATTGAATAGAAAAAAATCAACGAGGTGAATATGATTGATGATGAGGATAAAATTGAGGTAGAAAAGTCGATTGTTTTTTTTTTATTTGGATACATTGAAATATTTTAATGCATTGGAAGATGAAAATTATTTCCGTTTTTATGGTGTAATTAAAGAGATGAAAAAAAATCACGTTTTGTTCATATTGAGTGAGTCATTTGGTTGAAATAATTATAAAATCGTTGAGTTAATTTTTGTTACCTAAAATGGCATGTCAGGGTCATTCCACTATGTGAAAATCTTCTGCTTTGAGTTTGTAATTCGTCTTTGCTTCTTTCGTTTTGTTATTATTTATTTTTTGCCTTCCCGATCAATGACCAGTTGGTAAACACTTACAGAAATAATTGTGAATGAACAAGGAGAAGCATCGTGTTGATAACTAACATTAATTCTGAACCAAAAAAAAAATGAAATCAATTTCCATATCAAGTTCTCCTCTTATTTAATCCTAAAAATACAAAACTTATCACTACGACCAACAATAACATTAAAATAAATTCCATAAGTAATTCTCCATATCAAGAATGACTCAAACACTTTTTCCAAACGATAGTGAGTCATGACAAAAAAAAAATTCCACCAACATCAAGAACAACAAATGTCAAGGTTAACCAAGGGCAAACTCAATGTCAACACTTCTTCCCATCACATTTTTACAGATTCATATGCTAAAAAACTCAAATAAACAAACAAAACATCGACAAATTTTTTTTCTCCTCTACGTCAAACAATTCAAATACTTTCTCCGTGAATATTTAAAATTCAATACAATTTCTCTTCAAATCCACTCACCAAGTATTTTCACTTTTAATCTTCATGCAAATAAAGAAATTTCCTAAAATTAAATAATTTTTTTATTTTTTCATACGCATTAATTATTGGATTGAATGCTCGCATGTGTTTATATGGATTAACTGTGGATTGTATATACAGCCACATACCTAACTGTGCAATGGAGTAGCAAAACTATGTAGCCTTGAGGGGTCTGGTTGCGAATTCAATCTGTGGCATCGTGGATGCTGGGAATGTTATCCTCTCTTTATTTGAGCGGCGGGCAAGCGTGTCATCGATTTGCATATATCCACCGTCGTGCCACCATCGCCGATTCGCTGTTTCTCCAACAGGTTATGTCTATATATGTATATTCATGTAGAATTATAGATACATATACAAGCTTGTTCTCGCACTTCGGACTTGGTACGAGATTGTGCGCGTGTGCACTCTTGTCTTGATCTGTCTATCTCATAATTCGCTAGTGCACATCAACATTGCTGTTGCAATTTTTAATGAGCAAAAATTACCTGCTGAGTTGTCCTCACATCATGATTATTAATAATATCAAATGATAAAAAGGAATTTTTGTAAATTTGTTGGGGTGTGAGATTTGTTGGAGATTAGAAATTGTTTGCAAGTTGAATTTATTTCTGTGTCGATGTTTTTTGCCTTTTCTATTTTGCGTGTGTAATTAATTATTAGTGTGAGGGGGGAATGGAAAAATGTAGATGAGAATTCGTAATGGCATACGCATTTCATTGTAATCGAAATATACACAGCGGCACTTTTGTTTATGCTGATAAAATGCCATTGATAAGCGTAATATGTTGCGGCGTCTGCTTATTTATATGGTGATGTATAATCTAAACCTCTTACGCTTGTTGTAATGTAATGTGTTTAATTTTCTTAAATTGGTAATTATTACAGTGGAAAAATTTCTTAGCAATACTTTGAATTGATGTTTGATAACATTTTTATTGGGCTATTAAATGTTGATGTTGTGCAAAGTTGAATAAATTAATTTTATTCTATAAAGAAATTTATTGAAATTGAAATTTTTCTTCGTATTGTAAGAGAAAATGAAGAAATAAAAATTTTTATTAACAATTTCATTTTCGATAAATAATTTTACATAAACATGAAAAATTCTTTTATTTTATTCACAGCAATTTTTTTTTTCATCCAAAAATTCGTTGCATTGTATTTTACATATCCGACCGCTGTCCCACTTCTTTATAATCCGATCTCGGGACTAAATTATGCAGGGCCGAATGAAAAAAACGAAGTTACACAACAGTGCAGTGAATGGATGAATTACATTCTCATCAATGAATCCAAGGCCGGTAATAAATTGTTGATAAGCTTTTATTGTCATCGAAAAATAAAGAACACGAAAAAGCGAACAGAGAAATAAATAAAATGAGAATAAAAGTAGAATTGAAAACTCATTTACGACTGTTTTTATTATTTATTGAAATAAATTGTACTTTTGTTATTGTGACAAAAGTCACATTAAAATCATTCACTCGGTATATTTTTATGAATTTTTATCTCATTTGGAGAATGTGCTCTGAGATAGCATGACATCATAGTCGTGGAAGATTATTATAAGATCACTGAGAAGTGATATAGATAGACAGATATACCAATGTCAAGAGATTCAACAAGATTGCAAACGTTTAAATTCATTCATATCAAAAATAGTACAAAAACCCGTTGAAATAAATGAAATAAAAAAATCTCAACTAAAATTCACAAGTTAAATCAGCCAAATTACTAATTCATCATTAAACACAACACCCAAAGCCATAATAACAGTCTCAAAGTCTAAGAAAACGTGAGGGAATTAGAGAGAACATAAAACGAAACAGAATCGACAACAATTCCAAGAGAAAGAGAGCACGGGTGTGAATGATAAAGTGGATGGGTCCAATAGCATTCGGAGAAGTCACTGCATAAATAAATTTCAATATATACCAAAAGGACCTTGTGATACAAAAAATGAAGTAAAAGAGGAAGAGAAAAAAAAACGACACACAGTGAAGCAAAAATGATAAATAAAATCGAAAGTGAATGTAAAAAGGAAATAAAATTGCGATTGAATTAACAAGTGAAATAATTTATTTATCCACTCATTTTATTTTGGCGATTACTTGAGCTGTGACAGAGCTTAATGATGTCGGCAGTGACGAGATATATAAAATGTTGTGCTGCACTCTCAATGCACACCAACCAAAGTCTCATGGCAATGGGAAAGCCACTACACAGTGCGACGACGCGATAGGATCTCTTGTGTCCGGAATATAAAATAAAAAAAGAGAACGATAGGGAGAGAAAAGGAAGGAAGGGAAAAATGCCGACTTATACGACCGCCCGTCGCGACGACGTCGAGGATTTTCGGCCCTTCATACACACAACTTACCAGTCTTAGTGTGCTTGAGATTAAACTGAGACACGTTTTCTAAGCTCATTTCTCGTTTCTTTATATTATGAAAAACTTTTGCTTCTTCAGAACATTTCAACGACAAAATTTTGATGTTTCTCTTATTTTACACAGCGAGACAAAAAGTTATTTATTTATTTTTATTTATTTTTAACGAGTGTTTGTTTATCAATGACAAATTAAATAATTGATTAAATATTATAGCAATTATTTCATTATTAATTGCATCGTGTACGGGAAGATTGTTGTGATCCGTTATAGGGTTTTGCACTCGTTGTTGCTCACTTATTTTATGTCGGCATTGAAGTTATGGCGCGCGCAAACAGACTATGACAAAAGGTAGAATGGATCATTGCACCACTCAACGAGTTATTTAACCGCTACATCATTTGCGGATTTTCTATTGAGTTATTCAAGTGAATTCATTTGGAAATACGCAGACCTTTTTATCAAAAGAACAATTGAAAGACATTTGAAAATGATAAAAATAATTCTGACATTTGGAATTAAATATTGAAGAAATAAATTCATATTGGAAAATTAATCCAACAACGAATGTGAAAATATTTCGAAATTTTCGTGGATGTCATTTTTAATTAACACAATTCATTGTAAATCAAATTGCGAATCATTTTTTTCCATTGTTAATAGGTTATTGAAAGTGATATCGCGATTTTGATTGACTTTTTAGTAGAATTTATTAAAATCTGCAGATTTTCAGTATTTTCTTTTTAATTCTTTTCGTGCTTGGTCGATGGTGAAGGGTTGGAGTATAATTATCATCATGTGTGAGTGTGTCAGCGTTGATGTGTGCATTCTCCGATAGTATAACGAAGGTATAGGTGAACGGTTACGTAAGCGGCAGTAGCAGCCACGGTCACGATGTGCCGAGGTTGAAATTACCCTATTATTACTTCATCTAGTCCAGGATGATAATCAGCTGTATGTGCATTTTCGCGCCGGAACTTACTCAAGCGCCATCATCAGGTTATTCAACCCCCGCGTCGAATATTCCATGTAATGTTCATAAATATTATTTATGTATGTATCACCTATATAAGTTTAAATTTACCCTACGATCTTATGTGAATGAATCATCATGTGAACATTGCGCCAGACAGACTTGAGATATATTCATATGAATTTTTTTTTATCTCTTCACATATATTCTCTACACCGCATCGAACTATTTCTGCACTTTGTCTCGTATCTGCATGTTTTATATGTGAAGAGAGAACGTTGTGCGCACTTTACATTGCTATTTCTTCTGCTTTATATCCTGACTAGTTCTCCAACCGCAACTTTTATTCCTACTGAAATTCACATGTTACAACGAAATGGTGATGGGAATTTTTTTATATTTGGATTGATGTGATGAATGGAAAAAGGAAAATGAAGTGTTTGAAAATTGACGTTTGTTGTGTTGTTTTTTTTTTATTTTACATGAAAGTTTTGGGGATCTTTTTTTATTTCGTTTTGATGATTGAGGGGCGGGACTCGCGCATGCAAACTTTGTGAGGTGAAAAAAAATCAAAATGAATGAGGAATAGTAAGTTGAGTAGTTATGAAGACCACCCGGGCGAAAATTTATTGAGGGATAAATTTTTGTGATTATTTTTTGCTCTGTTTTCTTCATTTAGCGATTTAGTTTGGAATTATTTCAATGGAAATTGTTTCGTTGAGATTCGTGATTGGAATTAACAAATTATTGAACGATAAATCCATTATTCACATTTGGATTAGCATTTGTTCATTATTTTTTCGAATTTTAATTCAATATCGCAAAAAAATTACAACATCACATCACTCATCGCGATATAATTTATTAAATGTTACAATGACACTCAAATACTTTTCTCTCTTATTTATTTTTTCATGATGAGTCAATTCCAATCTCAATAATTAATTTATCATCCATATTTATAATATTCAATATCAAATCCAACAAACATTCCCCTTCATGACTTTATTTTCTCAATTTTCCATCCAAATCAATCAACCTCAAAATATTTATCCAACAATATCAAACACAAATAATTCTCCTACAACCACCATCAATAAACAATTTCTTTTATTAATTCCAACCAAAAAAAGCAAACAATCCAAAAAAATCCTCATCAAGTCAATTATTTTCATCGCCACAATTAATCCCAAATAAATTTTTTCATTCTTCTAACAATCTTCATCAACATTTTTTCTCTCTCCCTTATTTTCTTATTCTTCTATCAACATTGTCAAATTCATCGTAAATACACAAATGAAAAAGACAAGATTTTATATGCCGTAAGAGCTACGCAACTCGGTGGTTGCCCGGTTTGACAGGACGGGCTCTCATGTCGCGTAAGAGAGCTCGTCGTATGTACATAGAGCGAATGCCTCTTCTTGGTTATATGGTGAATAGTGTGCACATGATCGAGGCAACCAAGCAGTAGCCCCAATGAGAAATACACAGAGGACTCCCGGCCTGTCCCAGCCTGTCTGCAGAGTATACATAACTGCGTGGCCTGAGCCAGAGCGCCGCGTACAATAACATACGCCATTGTGGTATAGGGACAAGCGCCAAGCGCGCTCTTCGGGTTTCATACTCGGCGCGTTTCTCGCACCACGTCAGTGTTGCTTCGGCCGTCGCGTTATTCATATCGTCAATTTCGTATCAACCTTCATTCAGCTATGTAAATATAAAACTATTCATCAACATTGAAATAACAGCAATAAATACAACGTGAAAAACAAATGCGAAATGAAAATATCAAAAACTTCACAAATTCTTTCGACTATTTCTTACACAATTTTTTTTTTCTTCAGCACATTGCAGATAACAAATGTTAATATTCATACGTACACACCGGCATTTATCAAATAAGAGAACAGAAAAAAAAACTATTCAATATTGACTGCGTGTGAATGTTTATCAATTTTTATCTACGCTGAAAAAATTTATTGTTTGATAGGGAAAAATAATTTTTATGTGTAATTGAATATCAAATATGAATTTTATTATACATATGTGTGTGTAGTATAATATTTGCAACGTGACACAATTTTTTTTTTGAATTACGTTGGACAAAAGTGATTGTGTGTGTGATCAGGCATAAAAGTAAAATTGAGATAACATACACAGCATGGACTGTGTTGCGACAAAAAACGCTACTGTAAGTTCTGTGAGTGTGTTTGTGTGAATATACGTATATATATATATATATATAT